>JAOQMP010049702.1:0-11027 GCA_027563575.1 Erythroxylum pedicellare | reverse complement strand
ATGAAAGTGGAAATGAAGTTGAATATGTGCAGAAAATTGATGATGAATGCATATATATGTGTATGTTCTGTTATTAGCGTTTATGATCAATCATGGGCTATAATTTGGTTATGGATGATGTTGAGTTAAAAGCAAGTTAGAATAATGGATGAAGGATGAATATTGAACCAGAAATAAAAATTTGAAATGTGGGTTTTTGAAAAAAATTGAAAGTCTGAATTTTCTAGAAGTGAATAGTAACAGAGTTGAATTTTCAAGCTGAAAAGTTCATGAATTTTCTGTGTTTATCTAAGTAGATTTTGACAAAATTATCTTCATAAAAGTTGTAGATCTTTCTATTTTCTTTTCATTGATATAAAGTATCAAATTTTTGGAAATTAGAGTGGAGAGATATGATATTTAGAAGTCTATGATGTTACATGGGATGGGTATTCGGGACAATTACATTGATTTGAAAATTTGACCCTTATAGAGGTAAAATTTATTTTTGAGGTCTTCATGGAAGTTGTAGGTCTAGAAATCTTCTTCAAAACAGTCTTTAAACCACCTTAATCCGATATTTTTAGTAAAAGTTATACCTATTTTACCAAACAGGTTTGAAGAAGAAGAGAAAAGGGAGGAAGAGGGTGAAAGTCGCAATCGAGATCGCGACTCTGCCAAAGGCACACATAGGTCGCGATGTCGCGATCGCGACCCGCAGGTCCTCCTCCTAGCCTGAACATGTTTTACTCTTTTGGCCATAACCTTTTCTTTTGACCTCTAAATGACCTAATTTTTGAAGCATTGGATTTATAACACATTACTCTATCTCTCCACAAAAATTTATATCTTTTGATTTTGATTTGAAAAAAGATTGATTGAATCAAAATAAGGGTATCAGTTGGAAGAGCATGAACTAGATATTTTATTGAACATATTCTAGTATTTTGATGATATCTTGATCTGTGGGATTCCAAATAAGATGAATTGTTATTTGTAGTAAACTAGAGATATAGGCCTACAAATGGTCTCAAGAAGTCGAATTTCAATTCTTTCTTTAAGATATTGAATTTCTGGATGGAAGTTGTATATAGTACATTATTACTGAATGTGAGCAACCCGATAATGGTTGGAAGTATATCTTCCAAATTACTAAATCAAATTGAGTGATTTTGATGTCAATGGAAAGATAAGGCATAAAGGAACACTTTTCTAGAAGAGAGTATGACCAAATTACATTAGTTTTGCTTTCTAATTGAATGTGAACAGTAGACCCGAAAGAAAGGAATAGAGATTTTAATGGTTTGGTGAGGCATAAACCTAAGTATAAACTATACTTAGAGGATTTTTAATATGAGAATGACTTTGTGATGAAATTAATGGTAAAATACTCAGGCTTGTCATGAATATGTATTATGCATATTTCATTTCATTCATATGCATTATTAAACACTTATGATTATAAAAACTATACTTAGAGGAGTTTTAATATGAGAATGACTTTGGGATGAAATTAATGGTAAAATACTCGGGCTTGTCATGAATATGTATTATGCATATTTCATTTCATTCATATGCATTATTAAACACTTATGATTATACAAATTGTGATATATGTGTATGTTATTTGATTTAGAGGAATAATTGGAACGTCAATCTCCAGACATTGATGACACTTCTACGCTTTAGCTTCGAGAGCAACTTGTGAGTAACCTAGACGGTTTCTCTCAATTATTGTTTGCTTAAATGATGTTATGAATGATAAATGAATGTGATTAATGGTGTTAGTTTCCGGACAGGAGGCCCGATGAGTGTGATGTATGAATGAAATATTTAAGTGCTCATTGAATGTGAATTGGATGGAATAAGTATTTTCTTGACTTAAGTGTTGATGCCGGACTAAGGTCCAATGACAATGTGAATGAAATGTGATAGTGAATATGATTGTATGAAATTAAGCGCTTTCAGTTGATTGAATATATGTGATGCATTTCATTAAATGAATGCATGATCAGATAATGCGAGTTGTGACCAGAGTAGCCACCGATCAGAGCTTAAAGCTCAACGTGTGAAAAAGAGTTTCGAGCTCAAAAGTGATTCAGAGCCTCAGGTTCAACGTTTAATGAGCCCTATATGGGACAGTTATCAATGAGCCCGGTATCTAATAGATACGGGACAGTTAGGCACTCGATCACAACAACGTAATAATTGAAAAAGTGTCTCATGAGCATTGCGTATGCATTTTGTTAAGTATGTTTGCCTATGCTTAAGTGAAAATGCGATAATGATGTAAAGTGCAATTTTTTTGAAATATTTGTTGTGTGAAATGAAGTGTTGCATGAATTGAGTGAACCATCTATGATGGTTACCTCACTGAGTTCGCAAAACTAACCCAAAATTTGCAATTATTTTTCAGGACTCAGAAGAATACCCCGTTAGGCAAACGGGAGTATACTTACTACATGCAAGGGAAAGATAGAGGTCGGGATCAATTCACGTGAGGTCAGGATCAGTTCGCGTCTGCATTGTATTTCTTTATTTTCATATTGAATTATATATTCCTCAAATTTTGTATCATTTGTAATTGAATATTGTGGTATGTAATAACTTTTGGAATTGGAAATGTTTTGTATTTGTAATGGGCCCCATAGCGATTAGTGAATCTCTGATGAGTTGTGTACTGATTGTTACATGTAACTGAAAATGTTTATGAATGAAATTGGCCCCAATTTGTTTATGGATTTTCGTATGTTATGTTTGTGGTTTCAAAAAAAATTGTACTGAGTTTTGACTAATTGAGTACTCTAGCATTCCACCCCCACGGAGTACGAACTCGGATATCACCCATCAATGTCGAGTTCGGGTCTTGCGGGAGTGGGGTGTTATAGGGGTGCTACACTCAAGACTTCTTATTAGAACCTACACAGAGGTAAAACCATCGTGCTAAGCATATAGCTTAGTGAGGACTAACTAAACAAGAAATCAAGTTTAGCATTCCCTTACCTAATTAACTTCAAATTTAAGTCCAAAGTACCAGCTAATCAATACAACCTCAAGATGAAAACAAAGTGATTTTTGGACAGTAATATAGAGATAACTTTGAACTGGTTTCCTAGCTGCTTTGTATAGGGTTAAAGTATAATTTTCGTGCTATAAGTGGGGTTAAGACTACAATGAAGAGAAATGAAGACCGAATTTGGTGGAGAAGAATGAAGGAAGTAAAAACTTGGCTGTTAGAATTGCCCCATCAACAAGCTAGGTGTCATCAAATTACAAAGCCATATGTCTTAATGCATGTAATACCATTTGCCTAATTAAGATGCTGCCACTAATCCACACATTTAGTTGTCAGTTGTCATTTAAACAATTAGTCCACATGTCACTCCAAGATTGGTACATTTGTCACACAATAATTGGTCCATTTGTCTCACATTTAACTATGTCAAAAGTCACTCAAAGTATAGGCTTATTCATACCAATTTTCATATACCGACTTTTCTTGCCACTTGACAATTTTCCTAGTCCAAATGCACATTTTAATACTTTAATTCTCTAATGATGTTTATTAATTCCAATTCACTACGTATCATCTATTAAACCAAAATTCAAGTCGTGTGTAATTCTTAATCATATCACAATTTTTAACACCTATCATACATGTACTTTCATGAACATGTAACATTCCAACTAGGGTACAATTTAGGACCTTACAATGCTGATTTATTAAAAGTGACAATATGGATAAATCCTAATCCATCCTCTTCTTTCCTTTTGGAAACTTCTGACCTATACCATACTATTACTTTTTTTTTACATTATCTTATCTCCTAAAATAGAATTTCTAGCTCTCTTAATATCTATTCCAAATTGTACTAATATCACCTTTATACTAGGATTGCTTATTATTAACCTTGGCGTGTCTTTTCCATATGTTTGTCCTAATATATGTTGCTCTCTAAACATTACATTCGAAAAGATTACCCTAGGCTTTTTTACAAAACACATGAAACTTACAAAAATCTATATTTTTTATTTATCATCCTTTAATAAGCTTCTTTGTGACTCAACTGTATATATCATATCACAATATTTTCTTTCTTCTATGATGATTGAGACACAACTACCTATCTCATTATTGTCTTTCTTATTAAGACATAGAAGCCATGTTGTAGTTCTTCTTTCATCTTTTACCACTTTTAGTTGTGTATCATAGTTTTCTACCTTTATATCAAGAGTACCTATGGAAACTTTATTTGTCTCGAATTCAGGAACATGTTAGGCTTCCAATTTTCTAACAATTTATTAATAAGACATCAATCTTTTCTTACCTTTAAACTCAATCTACCTGTTTGAGTTTCCACCATCTTATTCCATTTGAGGAAAACTCCCAACGCTTCATCCTTAGCCTTCATAGTATACACCCATACTATTCGTAAAAAATCATCATCAAAGGTCACATAATAGTGTTTTCCTCCCAAAGAAATTGCCTTGGAAGCTCCCCGCATATTAGAGTGAATATAATCCAAAATATCCTTGGTATCATAGATTGCTGTGTTAAATTTCACTCTTGTCTGCTTCCCTTTGACACAATATTCACAAAAGTCTAATTTACCAGTCAAAACTCCTTTCAACAATCCTTGATTTACTAATATCTTCAAGGATTTTTCACCTGCATATCCTAAGCACATATGTCATAACCTAGCTGCTTCTAGTTCTTCATCTTCATTAGAAGCTATTGTTGTTGTTCCAATATTTGCATTACCTTGGTAATAATACAGGTTATTATTTCTTCGAATTCCTTTCATTACCGCAAGTGCACCAGAGATGACTCTCATTACTCCATTTGTTTCATTTACAGTGTAGTCCTTTAATTCTAGGACTCCTATAAAAATGAGATTCTTCATCAAATTTTCCACGTATTTGACATCTGTCAGAGTCTTGGTTGTTCCGTCGTGATTCCTCAAACAAATTGAACCAATCTCATTTGTGGTGCATGTATTGTCATTTGTTGTTTAGACAAGTCTACCTTCTAGCTCTCTAAAATTAGATGCCAATTCTAATTGGGACATATGTGTTGCTACAACCTTAATCGAGTAGCCATAAACTAGAAGGGCTTATTGAGGATGTAGTAACCACTGAAAGATCTGAGTCTACATCTTCACATTCAGTAACAATCAAATTTGCAATGGCCTTTTCCTTTTTAGGTTTGTTTTTATTCTTCAACTTTGGACATTCCTTTTTTCAGTGCCTTTTTCTCGATAAAAGGTTCATTCATCTTTGTGTAATTTGAGCCTCAACTTCGATATCCCTTTCGTTCCTTTAGTCTGGCTCTATAAACAGCCTCTAACTATCAAAGGTTCTGTGCTTTACTTGTATGTTCTTCCTTTATCTTCCTTCTCAGCTCATGACTATACAAAGTAGTTGTAACTTCACTAAGAGACACACCAACCTTCCCATAAAGTAAAGTAGTTTCAAGAAACTCAAACTCCTCATGAAGGGATCCCAACAACATCAAAGATAGATCTTCATCTTCAAATGTCACATCCAAATTTATTAAATCAGTAACTAACTAATTAAAACCAGTGATGTGATTATTTATAGTGGTACACGAAACATAAGAGAAATGAAAATGTCTCTTCTTTATATCGAGCTTATTCTGATTGCTTTTCTTTAGGAATTTCTCTTTCAATGTGTCCCATAATTTAGATGCAGAAGTTTCTTTAGAGAAAGCACATTTTTGTTCTTTAGAAAGACATGATCGAATTGTACCACATGCTAAACAATTTATAGCCTTTCAATCTTTCTCCTCAACATCATTTGGTTTCTTTTCTTCATTAGCAATGTCAAGACCTTACTGAAAAAGAGCGTCTTGAATCTCACTTTGCCATATGCCAAAATGACCTGTACCATCAAAAATCTCCATCGCAAATCTTGTATTTACCATTGCATCCTTGCTAGAATAGACGAGGTAGAAACTGTCGACGTGATTGGTGCGGTCGTATCTCTAATTTTTATCATCTCTGCTACAATTTCTGTTCAATAGCTATCAATGTGAGATGTCAACAACGTAAGGAAAAATCTTTTTTAATGTGAAAGATCAGATCACACAATAACTACAAAACATACTAAGAAAAAACCTTGGCTCTAATACCAATTGCTGTAAAAATCAGGTTAATTTCCACCAATAGTAACAAATTCACCTAGAGCATTATTGTCTAGGTAAATAGAGTTTGACAGATTATACTGAAAAATCACACCAGGTAAATTCTCAAGAAAGGAGTGGTCACAAACGGCTCCACTTAAAACCCAACCTTTTAGACAGAATTTTCCTAGTCATGTAATTTAATAGCACAATAATTTACTATAACTATACCTGACAATAACTATTAAATAGACAAATAAAGGACACCATAATTTAATGAGGTTCAATCCATTATGCCTACTTTCTTGGACACTATTAAATTAATATTTCACTATTTATAGAAAATAATATAAGTGAAATATTACAAAAGATGGGAGAAAGAATTTTTGCCTTAAGGAAAGATTAGCAATTTTTGAATGATCAAAAACTAAAAGGGGGAGGGTTGTTTTATAATTAAAACAACCTCCCACAAATCTATAATTTTTTAATGTGTGATATGCAATTATGGGTGAGTGTTGAATGCACTTTCTTATTGGAATGAGTGGCATTTTCCGTTAGTTTCTGCATACAGTCATTAGCTTTTATACATATTTTTCCTACTAAATTGTTTAGTTTACCTAAATCTGCATTTATAGTTGTTCCTGTTTAATTTATAGAAAATACACTTGATTTTAGTTGAAAAGGACCACAACAAAAATTAAACGAAGGAAAGGAGAGTCCAAGGTAAAACGACGTAATAAAGGAAGGCTGAAACAATCCTAAGGGGCAGCATTAAACGGCAACACAAGGAGGGCAAAAACGCATGAGGGATAGGTTTTAATGCTTGGAGGTTTTAATTGGAGAGGGAACTAATTGGTCACATCTGAAAAACAGTGGAGGAAGACCGACAAAGCAATAGCGCACAACACAGTGGAGGCTGACCCACGCAGATGTCAACAGAGGAGCTACAGGAAGCACCAAGTGAACCACGCAAACCAGACGCACGTGAGAAGAGCGTAACGCACGCAGAACCAACCCACAAAGCAAGACGCACCAGCGAGAAGAGCTTCAGGGGCTAACGCACCACGCAAGCACCAAAAGGAGCTGACCGAGATGCACGCAGCTGGGGAGAACAATCACCAGGGATGCACCACACAGACTATGCACGCAACGTTAGAGCACAGAGAGGGACGCACTAAAGGAGTCACCGCCGAGATGCACGCAAAACACAATGAGGCAGAGACAAAGGGTGACGCAAAAAAAAGGGATCCCAAAACCCATTCTTATTATTTAATTTCTCCTATATTGTTTGCTGACTCTAATTTATGTGGTTTTCATCCTACCATGAGTGAGTAGCTTCCCCGAAGCTTCAAGGTTGGGGTTGAAAGTTTTAGCTAGTTTCTGTGGATTAAATCTTGCTTGATTTATAAGTATGAATTTCTTGGTTTTGATTTCTCTATTTTGAGATTAATTTTGTTAGTATTGTATTTGGCCAACCATTATTTGACATAAATTGTTAATTGAAGAACCGATAGGTGAAAATTGATAATGGAACCCCAAAACAGTGAACTTATAAATTTTAGATTTAGATATAGACTGAGTTTATGAAAGAAAACCAGGTTAGCAAAGAACTTAATGGGTTATGCTTGATTGCTAGGCTACGATAATAGATTAGGATTATTGCATAACATTCCTTTGATACCTTGAAAGAGGATTTAAGAAATTATAGGCTCAACCTTCTATCAACTAGAATTCACCTCATAAATTGATCCGGTAAAGTCTATAGAAAACACTAAAAGTGGAACCCTCCTTGAAGCTTACCACATTCTATTCGGATTAATCCCTAAAGACATTCGCATCTTTGTTTAGCATTGGTTTTATTATTTTTGATAGTTAAATTCCTTAATTTAATTTCCCATTATTACACAACCGCTTAGTCCAATTAATTGAGTAATCCAAGCCTAGTACTTACACAATTACTCCCTGTAGGACGATATTATACTATACTACTTAAGATCCGTAAACTTGCAGAGTCACATCAAGTTTCTTAGTGCCGTTACTAGGGAGTAATTCCTGAGTAATATTAGGCGATTGATTGTTTAGTTAAATTGGACATTTTTGTTTTTGTTTTTGTTTTTGTTTTTGTTTTATATTAATAGATTTTGTTAGAATTGATTTTTGTTTGATTTGTTCTCTTTACTGTCTACTTCTTATTTTGCAATTTCTGCACCTTGCATTTGATCTTGTTGTGTTTTTCTTAGTCTATGCAAAGGGCCGTCAGTGTTGAAGACTTGTTGTTTGATTCTGAAATAGAGAAAACAGCTAAGGCACTAAAGAAGGAATCAAAATCTAGAAAAGCACGGGCAAAAGCATCTAATGCACAGCCTGTGCAGAAACGCCAGATTGAACCTGAATTTACTACAACCTTTCCAACAGAAGAGACAGTCAAATCAGAAATGGCTGAACAGAATCAGAGACCTATGAGGGACCATGCGGTCCCAAATTTTGGGGAATTTCGCCCCCAGCATTATAAGGCCCCCTGTGCAAGCAAATAATTTTGAATTGAAACCTGGCCTTATACAGATGGTGTAGCAGAATCAGTTCGGAGGGCACCCTACAGAAAACCCACATGTCCACCTGCAACAATTTTTAGAGATTTGTGAAATGTTGAAGCAAAACAGGGTACCTGAGGATGCTATAAGGCTTCAGTTGTTCCCTTTTTCTGTGAGAGATCGGGCTAAGGGTTGGCTCCATTCATTACCACCTGGTTCGATCAATAATTGACAAAAGTTGTCTAAGGCTTTTATGACTAAGTATTTTCCACCTGGGAAGACTGCAAAGCTCATAAGTGAGCTTACCTTATTTTAGCCTAAAGAAGATGAGTCTTTGTATGAAGCATGGGAGTCGTACAAGGAACTTCAACGCAAATGTCCACGTCACGGTGTCCCGAAGTGGATGATTGTCCAAATATGCTACAATGGAGTTTCTCTGGTTATGCGAAGTACGATAGATGCTGCGACTGGAGGCGATTTAATGGACAAGAATGAAGACGAGGCCTTCATGTTACTGGAGAAAATTGCCTACAATAACTATCAATGGAATAATGATCGAAAAAAAGTTAAGCAATAAGGGAAGAGACCTTAAGGGGTCTTCGAATTAGATGTCTTTACGTTGTTGAATTCGAAATTTGAAGCTCTTTTAAGGAAAGTAGATAAATTACCGCAGGTGTTGTGAGTAATATGAATGCCTTATATGATCAGGATTTTGGGTCAAATATAGGTACAGAATTTCAGACCATTGGGCAAGAATTTGGGGCTGAACAATGAATTTTATAGGAAATTATGGGCAGAAGAATCAAGGTGGAGTTTTCTCAAACACTTATAACCCTGAATGGCGAAACCACCTGAATTTCTCCTAGTCTTAATAACCTAAGCCACCCCAAAGTTTCCCTAACCAAACCCATTACCCATAACGTCAACCGCATTACCAACAAACCCAGCAACAACAAAACTGTGGCCCTCCAGGTTTCCCAAACTTGAGACAACAAGCTCAACCACAGCCACCTGAACCTAATTCCAACCTTGAATCAATGATGAAAACCTTTATTCAAAAGCAAGGAGACTTGATCCAGCAACTTACTACCCGAATAGACCAATTGACAGTCCATAATGAGATGCTTAAGACTTAGATTGCACAGCAAGCCGCATCACTAAAGTTTGACAAAGGTAAGCTACTAAAACAACCAGAGGCTCCTAAAGTTGAAAGGTTTTGGAACCTATGGTGCAGAAGAATAAAGTTGAAAAGGAATCCGAAGGAACAAACTAGGATGCACAACCTGTGCAACAATCACCTGAGCCAGAAAAATACATTCTATCACCACCATATAAGCCACCTATCCCATTCCCTTAGAGACTTCATAGAGCTAAGCTAGGCCAACAATTTGGAAAATTTGTTTACATTCTGAAGAAGCTCTATATTAACATCCCCTTCACAGAAGCCCTAACCCAAATGCCTACTTATGCCAAGTTCCTGAAGGAAATCTTATCCAAATAAAGAAGGCTAGAGGAATATGTGACTGTGGCTTTTACAAAGGAATCAAGTGCTATTCTTCAAAAAAAACTCCCTCCCAAGCTTCAAGATCTGGGAAGTTTCTCGATACCTTGCCAAATAGGAACCAAAATAATTGGGAGAACATTATGTGATTTAAGGGCAAGCGTGAGCTTATTGCCATTTTCTATCTGTCAGAAATTAGACATTGAAGAGCTTAAACCAATTACCATATCATTGCGGCTAGCCGACAGGTCTATAAAATTTTCCATTAGGATATTGTAAAATATGCCCCTCAAGGTTGGAAATCTTTTTATCCCGGTAGATTTTGTTGTGCTAGAAATGGAGGATACTAGCATACCTATTATACTTGGTAGACCCTTTTTAGCCACAACTGGAGCAATCATAGATGTTAAGAATGGAAAAATGACTCTAAAAGTGGGAGAGGAAGAAATCGAGTTTAATTTTGGAAAGGCAATGAAGGCTATAGATGACAAGGATTTTTGTTTTAGGGTGGACCTTACTGACAAGCTCGTTGGTGGTGAATTCAGAAAATCTCATCCAAAGGATTCATTGGAACACTGCTTAGAGAAGGCTGTAGCAACTGCAGGGGGTAATACAGAAGTTACAGAGAAGGAATCAGAAATGTTTGAATTCGCACAGATGCTCGATGCACAACATGTGCAAAGATTTACACAACATAAGCAACCTGAACTGAAATCATCACCTGATTCGAACAAAGAAGAACCTCCGAGTATGGAGTTGAACCGTCACCTCCTAACCTCAGGTATGAATTTCTGGGGCCTAATTCGACCTATCCAGTTATTGTTAATGCTCTTTTAAGCCCTGTGCAGGTTGATAAACTTTTAAGAGTGCTTAG
>JAOQMP010049684.1:0-11029 GCA_027563575.1 Erythroxylum pedicellare | reverse complement strand
GTTGTCCTACACCAGATTACAATTGGAATGTATATTGTAAATGGTTGGGACAATAAACTGAAATCATTAAAAAAATGGAGAAAAGGTGGTTGGAAAATGAGAAAAGAAAATGAGGAAGTAGGAGAAGAGGAGAGGATGAACAAGAAGGAAACTTTGGAAAATTTAAGTTGTATTAAGGGGAAAAATAGGAAATGCAAAATTCAAGGGTAAATTTAGATTTTAACTCCAAAAAGGGTATTTTGTATTAATAGAAATAAATGAGGGTAAAATAGGACTTTTAATAATTAAGGGTATTTCAGTAATTATGGTAGATAGGTTAAGTAAGGATCTTTTTTAATTAAGAATAAAGTAGAAAAGGGAATAAAGTGGATTGTTAAGTGTAATTCAGTTGAAAATTTATTTTAAATTAGTCTAAAAGAATTTTTGTAATATATAGGTCAAAAACAAATTAAGGAGTAGATTGGACTTACCAATTAGTTAAGTTCAAAATTCAAGTATAACATTAGATTGTATTTTTATAATTGTATTTTTGTTATTAATAAATTATTTTATAATGAATCATATTTTGAATTGGTTATTATTTAAATTAATGATTACTAGTTACATATATGGATTTTTAAAATATATTATTATGTTTATTTATTTCACAAATAATTAACAAAGTACAAGTTGTTTTGCTTTTATATTTTGTTACGTATTATGAGGTGTATCACTTGTTAACTTGGCAAAAATTGTGTTGATTAAGTAAAGATTAACAGATACTACGTTGTGAATAAATGGTGCAAATTGTGAATATGTGGCTTGCCTAGGATACGCTACATTCAATGATTATAGATTGATGAGTTATGTAAATATGAGCGAACAATGGCTAGGGACCTATCTGTGGAGTAGGTACTAGGACATCCTGAGTTTCAAGAATGTTTTGTGCCGATGGCTAGGTACTAGAGTGGTATCAAGATATCATGTTTCTTCGGGATATCCTATGTTAATAACTAGGTACTAAAGTAATACTAAGGTCTAAAATTAGATTGAAAAATTGAGGTACCATGTGCTGATATTTATTCATCTAATTACGTTCCACTTAGTGAGAGATTATGATAAGTAGACATGAGCCGATAGAGCATTGATTGTAAGCCTACTAGGTTAAACAGGGCCTAGGCAGTTCAGGTAATTATGAGGTAAAATATAGATGGCAGTAATGATAATATTAGTCTTAATCATTGTTTTGATATAATTTTGGATTTTTGTTAATTGTTCGGATAGGTTGAGTAATGTTGTTCATTTTATTATTTTATATATGTTTTAATCACTTGACTAATTTATAAATATATATATTGAGTTATATGATTTTAGAAGTACGGTCAGTTACCCCTTATTGAGTAGACAACTCATCTCTTATTGCTTTTTTTTTAGGAGATAGAGATATTGTCGATAATCCTAGTGCACACATTAACATAATGGAGTTTAGATAGGGCCAGTAGTTTGAATTGAGTAAAGTTTTTTATTGTATATATTTTTAAATGTGATGGTTAGGGTATTTGTGTTTGTATAAAATAATTTTGTGACTGACAATTATATCTTTTAGAACTAATGAAGATTTTGATAATTAATATTATGTTTTGGGAACAATTTGGATAATTATGGATTAAGATTTTTGGAAAATCACATCTCGGTTGCTTTTGCTATTTATTTTTCCCAAGATTCTTTGTCTAGTTTGCAAAGAAGACCATAACATTAGATTTATTTATTGCTTGCTACAATATCAAATAAGTCTCTAATACTTATGCTTTTACTAATTAAGTCCCTGATGTTTGAAATAGTGTTAGCAATCATGCGTGATGTGAATTTTGAACAATTCAGTATAATTGTATAAATGAAATGATGGTGTGATGAAGATAGTCTTTGATTTTGTTGACATAATTATAGCTTGACAATTCTTGTTGTGGTTTTATGTGATTGAATTTTGCATTATATTTTTGTATATTATTTTTCTTCCTCTATCTCATATCACTTTTTACATTGTCTTTGCTAACCTTTTCGATGCAGTACTGAATTGTTCCTCTGTTAGCAGTGATATCTGTAATATAGTAGTAATTCGAGTATGCTATACAGATTTCATATGGTTGAAGCATAAAGAGTATGACTACTTTCATTCCTTAAAAAAATTTCTGGAGTTAATTTGAGTTATTTTGCCAATCTGTTCCCTTGAAATTTAAGTAGATGTTGCACAATGAACAGAAGGATCTTTATTTTATTGCAACCTAACTGTGGTCTTTCGTTGTTGTTTGTGGTCAGGTATACTTCGATAGCCAGTTTGATTATCCTGCATACCATTTAGTTTTCTAAACCTTGTGCATGTTAGCTTTCATGCTACAGAGGGTTTTCCACATACGCTTTGTGGTTTACCTTAGAAACATCGTTAACTTTTGCTTCTTTATCAGGCAGGTAAGATTGACTCAGTGTTCAGAGAAGTGAGTAAGAAGAGAGTACTATAAGAATTATGGAAACATCTTCCGACCTTATTCATTTATCGTCAATTTTATCTTTATCTTCTTTACCGTCTAGTGTAAAGCGTGTATTATCAAACAAAATAGAAAATTTAGTAGAAATTACTCATGTTCCTGTAGAAAATCGTGTTTATAAGTCTTCTTTACCTTTGTTAAGTTTGTACAGTATATATTCTCGTGACCGTTCTTGGACGAGAAGTATTCGTAATGTGATATCTACTACTAGACCTCGTGTAAAGGAAATCATCCAAAGTTCTAGATTGGAACAGTATGGTCTCAGATCTACAATAGCAGAACAATACGTAAAGCTTGAAATCCCTAAGGAGCTGATCACCTTATGGAAAGAGCATAACCATACACATTTACATATTGGAGTTACACGACTTGTTTTTACACTCCATGGAAGAAAAGGTATTCCTGCAACTACTAGAATATCTCTTCTAGATACTACCTACACAACGTACCAAAATATCTTAATTGGTACCTTACTGACAACGCTCAACAACGGAAGAGTCATCTTGACCATGGCACCTGATTTTAACATCAGGTTGGATGATCTTAACTTGTCTGAACGACTACAAGTTCAGATCCAGATTATTGGAGTAAATCAAGATCCTATAGCCATCATGGCTACTGTACATCACCAGATGATCTACCATCTATAGAATTATGCTTTGGACTTAAACTTTCCAAATTCTACTTCGCATGCTCTTTACATGGTTGCTACTTCACTGATTTCATGTTTAACTTCAGTATATTAAGGCATCATCATCAGAACATTAGATCATTCTGATAGGTCAGCAAACTGTGCTGATGAATCAGTTGATGGTTCAGAAAATGGTTCAGATGATGTCTCAGAGCTTATCTCAGATGAGATAACATTAGATGATGTTGCAGAGACTTCAGACATATGGATAGAAGCATCAAAACTAGCTTATGTATTCTCTGATTGAGAACTAGAATCTTCTACAAATGATTTAGAGGTTAGAGTAGTAATGTACTCTGTCTGTTTCACTTTATCCTTCCTAAGATTTGAGATGGAAGGTTGTACTGGTGGTAGAGACATTGGAGGTGTAAGAATCTATAACAACTTTCTCCACTGATTAGTTGGTTCAAAAGATGGATAAAAGCTTGATGGCTCAGGAACCTTTACAGGCTTAGAAACTCGAGACTTATGCATCAGATTTTGACTTGGATTTTGACCTTCTTGATTTCTCTTGAGTTGTCTGAGAATGTTTGTACTATCTAATCAAAGGATAATTAAATTTGAATACTTTTGAATAGTCAGCTTCTTCTGGATACCTTTGATACATAGGAGATGGATATGATGGCTGAGTATTTGGAAAATTCAAAGAGGATGAGCCATATATTGTCTTAGATTGGGCTGCATGCATATCAGCTACCATTTGTTGCACAATTCCTTGTATCTTTTATATCTCACGAACTTTAAAGTCGAATTCAGGCCCTATGTAATAGGGAGAGATGTATTGTCGAAGTTCAGCATTAAGACGTCGAATCTAAGCTTTATACGATTGATACATCTGTTGAATCTGTTTAGAAACTGCATTAACTTTAATTTGAGTAGTAGTGTTTTGTTGGCTGATTCCATCCAACTTATAATCAATTATTCTCGGAACTTTGTTCTGTGCTACTGCGTTTGATGTTTTTCAGCTGAGAACTTCCATTAGATGGATTTGATGCAAGTGTTCCTTGTGATGTTATTCTTGTGGCTCGGATGTACAGGTTATAGACAACCCTCTGTGATTCATTAGTACTCCTGATTAATTGAGGAAAGTCATCCTCGTATGGCCGTTCCATCATATAGGGTATAAGAGTAGGAATCATAACAGGAAACTCTGGCTTAAATATGCTAGATCCATCAGTAGATCTGCATGTCGACGACTTGAGCATCTTACGTAGAGACTTGAGTTTGGATCTTTCTATCATCAATAGACCTTAAGAATCGTCTTGATCTAGATCATCTCTAAGAGGATGATACTGCTGAGAAGGTTGGCACCGAGATTTGGGCTTTTTCTTCTTCCTTCTCCTTTGATATCTTAGATCATCATCATCATTGTCTGATTCAGGATTGAGACAGATCTCACAGTCAGGTTCGCATATGGATGGGTCGACCTCCCATACAAAATGTCCACAATGATGACTAACATAAACTAGATCTCCATTGGATTTAAAGTAATGAATAGGAGGAACAGAATTACCTTTCGTATGAGAATACACTAGTCAGATTTTAAGGGTTATTGCCTCTGAGGAGGAAGATTGTTCATAGGTCTTAACAAGCTTATCAATGGGCTGAGTCATAAAGATCGTCCTCGAGGTAGAAGGACCAGTTCCATCGTCATTGGGTTGTGCATAGATGAACTTGACTATACCATCTTTCAGAGTCTTAAGATGCGGTGGAGTCATCGTATGAAAAGAGTGTCGATGAGGCGTGTGAAATACCTGCTAGGAGTTGGTAATCTATTCTATAGGCATCAACTTTTCAAGCTCCAATGTAGGTAACTGATTCGGGATCTGGATGATAATAGTCTGATCGTTGGAACAGTCAGCAACCAAGTAGAATTTGGAAATTTTAAGTCCAAAGCATGATTCTGTAGATGGTAGATCATCTAGTGATGTAAAGTAGCCATGATGGCTGTAGGATCTTGATCTGTTCCAGTGATCTAGACAGATCTAGATCTGAACTTATAGTTGTTCAGACAAGATAGGATCATCCAACCTGATGTTGAAATCAGGTGTTATAGTCAAGATGACACTTCCGTTGTTGAGCATTGTCAGCAAGGTACCAATCAAGGCAATTTGGTACGTTGTGTAGGCAGTGTTTAGAAGAGATATTCTAGTAGTTACAGGAATACCTTTTCTTCTATGGAATGTAAGAACAAGTCCAATAACTCCAACATGTAATTGTGTATGGTTATGCTCTTTCCATAAGATGATCAGCTCCTTAGGGATTTCAAGCTTTACGTATTGTTCTGTTATTGTAGATCTGAGACTACACTGTTCCAATCTGAAACTTTAGATGATTTCCTTCATACAAGGTCTAGTAGTAGATAACACATTACGAATACTTCTCGTCCAAGAATGGTCTCAAGAATATATACTATACGGACTCAACAAAGGTAGAGAAGACTCACAAACACGATTTTCTATAGGCAGCGTCTGTTGTTCAACAAATTGGAGAGTATCCATGTCAAGGCTAAAGCCGAGGTGTCCGACCTAGCAACGATGAAAGTCTACAACCAACCATTAGATGCAATACATATTTTAGAATGTTACTGTTATGAAAGTCGATCTTAAATTATCAAAAAAGAAAGACAGGCTTTTACCATTGATGTTGCCTTGATAATGCTTTCACGTCTATGTTTATACTCGAGATAGCACTTGACGGTTGAAAGCATAACATCGAGGATGTCTTGGTTTGCTTGGTCATCATTATGGTTATGACTAGTGGTAGTATCGAGCCTCTTTAACTGGTGTTCCTCAATCCATTTATCCATAACTGAATCAAAATCTTTTCTCACTCTCTCCATCTTTTTCAGTACTCCTCGGAAATCAAACCGTCCTAAGAACATAATGAAATCCCCAAGAACAGGAACTGCCATATAATACATCACATCTGCCATGGTTTTTGCAACAACGTTACCTTCTTTCTCATTCTTATTGTTGTGGACATCGAAAAGTCTCTTCCTGGAAACGATTATGGTAATTATATTCGTAGTAAGATGTGTTGTTTATGCCCTTGCAGCCAATTTACTTTGGTTGTAAATATTTGTATGAAATTATTATTAATTAATTAAAGGCATTCTTTATCTTTATCTATTTGCTAATTATTTCATTATTATTCGTAAAGACAAATTCTTAGAATAATTACTGTGTAATTGAAATTATGACGAGATCATAATTATGAGATTCAATTTACACTTATGTATTATTCCTAAATGTTCCTAGTTGTAGTTTCATCAAGACTAGATATTGTTAAAACGGTAAAACTAACACACATTATATTTCTTTCTTATGAAGAAAGTAATTGATCTCATTAATTAAAGTATAGAAATACTTAAACTAATGTATGGGTGATTATTAGAGAATAAGTCAATGAACTGACCCGATTATGATAATTCCGAATGGAATATTACTTATGTGTCTATGGACTATCTCATAATGATGGTTGTATAATTAATCCTCAAACTTGGGAATACCAGGTATCTAATGTGAGAATTATTGTGTCTTGATGCTACTTATGAATCGTCCTAGGATAATTTTGTCAGTAGTAATTGAATACAGTATGAACCATATATAAATAGTTGAGTAAGTCGATAAAGGATTCGTCACTCTAAAGTAATTAGAGAGAATATTCTACTGTTCTTGATTGGTAGTGATTTGATAACCAGAGTGAATTGATATTTGAAATGGAGTTTTCAAATTTTAATTATAAATCAATTACTAATTAGCAAGAACGAACATAATTGGATGATAAGAATAGACACTATATCCATACTATGTCTAATTAGAATATTGAATGATAAAAGGATTAAATTATACATTATCGCCATGCATTAACAGGTTAAGTCAATCACTTTGACATTTTTAATATTTGGGTAATCATGACATGTTGGTAGACGTCAATCATGATTTATGATTATGAATTTTTTAATTAGAGAATTAAAGATAAAATAAAAGGAGTTTTAATTTATCTAATTCTAATTGTGAATTAGAATTAGAATTTATAATCGTTGCCAACTTATTAGGAACCTAATAGGTCACACATCAAAGAGCAATTTCTAAAAGAAAAATCAATTTAATTAAGTTGGACTTAATAATAAAGTTTGAGAAACTTTGGGAATTAAATATGAGATATTTGATTTTATTAAAATTAAAGTAATTAGAATTATAATTATAATTAAAGAGTTTTAATTTTAATAAAAGATTGTCTTAATTTTTCTATTTAAAGGGAAGAGCTTTATAGAAGCTAGCACTTTTTGTCTTCTTCCTTTAAAGGCAGTTTGGAAATTGTTCTGTGGATACTATCAAAAGCTGGAGAAATGGACAGCTCGTGATTGATCACTAAGAGAAAAGATTCAAAGTTTTTTTTGGGAAAGCGAACAAGGTACGATTTCTAAATCAAATTTTGTTTTATTGAAGTTTAATCAATTATCGGGATCCGCTCGAAATTCGTAAAATTTTTGTTTTTCCATTGTGTCTGTGATTTGATCACAGTAGGATTCCAACAGTAGTATCAAAGCCTCCTTTAATTGTTAATCTTGGATTATTAGCTTGATTGTTATTGTTGATTTGGTTTTAATGCTTCAGAAAAGACAAAAGTTTTCACGACTGTCCTGTTTTGGAAATTGTTTCCCCGACTTTATGCGATTTCTGTTTTTGAGTTTAGCCCTATTGTTTATGAATGATTGCGAAAATTGTTTCTGTTTGTGTATATTGTTCTGGAAATTGTTTACCCGAGCATATGCGATTTCTAATCCCTATTTAATTGTTTATGCATGATCTGGAATTTTATTCTATACGCATATACGATGATAAATTATTTTCTAAATGGATTTAGGGTTTTCTAAAATCCTTGTTATACAATGCATGCCTTACGGGTTTATGTTTTAAAATCCCTAATTCTTACTACCTTTTGTCTGTGAACACGATATGTGATATGTGTTATATGGATTTAATGGATTTTCGTTTACCGCACCTATTAATTTATAAAGCCTTTTTTCTGGGTTATTGTCTATGATTTGTGCTTTTGCTCCCATTTGTGTTTACTGCTGATGTTTTGTTGTGTTATTCTCTGTGTATGAACACAGATGATGGGCGATTATTGCCCATCGGAATGTTATCTTTGGCGACCCAATAGGTCGTCTACGATGACCCATCTTGTTTGATGCTATAGATGGGTGTCGCATAGCACCTCTGATTGACGTCTCCAGGGATGCCACAGACGACTCGAGACCGATGGACGATGTCGCTTAAGTTGTCGACAGAGAGGACACGACAGTGACCACTAGCGTGACAGTTTTTGAGACCCGATGTGTGTGATGTTTGATCATTATGGAACAAGGTTGCGTTTTATGTGGAACGTGATTACGATTGATGGGTTCATGGAAACGTGGAAGGATAAGTTTCAGATGGAAGAATTTAGAAGATGGAGAGGCTTCGTGGAGAAGATGAAGGGCGCTTGTGGGACACACGCCCATCGTCTTTAAAGAACATCTCCTGCAGACGTTGACTGGCGCGTGCAATGCACGCGTCGGTCAACTCCTTTGACCGTATGGGGGCATGTCGCACCATCCCACCTAATTTTTATGTGTTTTAAATTTTTTTTAAAATCCTAATTTGTCTTTCTTAATTTAATAGAGTTTAAATTAATTTCCACTCCTAATAAAATAAAAAGTATTTTATTAAAATTTGAAAATTGTTTTCAAAGGAATATTTATTAGAAAAGGTTTTGGAATTTAATTTAATTTTTCAAGAATCGAATTATTAAATTATATTTATTATCAAATCAATAATTAGAATCAAGCCAAAGTTTAAATATTTTCTTTTATAATTGGAATGTGTTTGAAGTTATAAATATAATGAGATTATATTTTATGAGACCAAACATTTTTTGAAATTTTAAATCTCTTAATTAAATATTAAGTACACGTTATGAACATAATAGATTTCTTCCATTATTTGAAAATAAAACCAGAGTTCTATTTAGTGTAAGATTTGTTGAGTAAACTCAAGGTTCCTTTAACCTGAATATGTTTTATCTTAAATTAATAGATTCTACTTAACTAAATTGTATGATTTGGATGAGTAAACTCATGACATATAAATTTAGAGACAGGGTTAGGAATAATATATTTGATATATTTTAGCAAAAGCTGTCACCTAACGGTACTAGGAGTCACATAAAATATGATTGAAAAGTTATTTTCTACGTAATTTATTTTAGTTGGTTTGTTGAGTAAACTCAAGATCAATTAATTTTAAATAGGATCCTAGCCCACTAAGAAATTATTTGATAATTTTTTGATATAATAGTGAGGGCTATTATTTTGTAGAAAATAGTAGGAGTAATCAAATATTTTTAAAGTCCTTATTTTATTTGATTATTGGATATAAACTAATCTATGCTCCTTTTATGTTTTCTAGTTATTGAATTTGAAGATGAGTACTAACCTGACATTGAGGAGCATCTTAGATGCTAATAAGCTGACTGGACCTAACTTTTCAGACTGGCTATGAAACCTAAGAATAATTCCTAGGCAAGAGAAGAAATTGTATGTTCTTGATACTCCTGCTCCATCTGAACCTTGTTCAGATGCTACTGATGAAGAATGGAAAAAATACCAACGTTATATTGATGACATTGAATAAACTACATATATGATGTTCGCTTGCATATCTCCTGAACTTCAGAGGCATAAGAACATGAATGCACCTACTATGATACTACATCTTAAGGAGTTATTTGTGGAGAGATATCAAATCTCCAAGGCACTTTTTCAATGCAAGATGATAGAAGGATCTTTAGTCAACGCTCATGTGTTGAAGATGATTGGGCACATTAAAAAATTGGCCCAATTAGGTTTTATTATGGACCATGAGTTAACTGTTGATCTGGTGCTGTAGTTTTTGAGTTCGAGCTTTGCGCAATTCATCATGAACTTCAACATGAATTAGAAGGCCATGACACTTCCTGAACTATTAAACATTCTTCAGACTGTGAAAGGGTGCCTTAAGAAGGAACCCACTTATGTACTTGTTGATAGTTCTTCTAAAAACAAGAAAAAGGGCTTTAAGAAGAATAATAACAAGAAACAGAAGGCTTTTGCTAATGTAGTAAAAGCCAGAGGAGGAATCGAGAAGAAGAGCAATGACAATGGCACATGTTTTCATTATGGTGTCAACGGACATTAAAAAAGGAACTGCCCAACTTATCTTGCTAGCCTGAAAGATAAAAGGCTTAAGGAAGTTGGTTCTTCAAATATGTTTATGATTGAGATCAATCTTTCTACTTCTGTTCCACATTCATGGGTACTGGATACTAGTTATGGTTCTCATTTATATAATAACATCCAAATGTTATCAAGGAGTAGATCATTGAAGAAAGGTGAAGTGGACCTATGATTTGGAAATGGAGCAAGAGTTGTTGCATTAGCTATAGGGACTTGTGGTGTAGCTTTGCCTTTTGGCCTTATATTAGAACTTGATAATTCTTATTTTATTCCTGTTATTACAAGAAACATCATTTGTATTTCTCATTTGGATTTGAATGAATTTGTCTTTATAATTAAGAACAACAGTTGTTCTTTTTATAAAGATGGTGTTTATTATAGATCTGGATTGCTTACAAATGGGTTGTATGAGTTAAATCTAGAAAGGTCGATTCTTAACATAAATAGTAAGAAAAGTAAATTAAGTAATCAAAGCCCATCTTATTTATGGCATTGTAGGTTAGGTCATATCAATGAAACTAGAATCACAAAATTGCATAAAGAAGGATATTT
>JAOQMP010049610.1:0-11032 GCA_027563575.1 Erythroxylum pedicellare | reverse complement strand
TTAAATTAAAACAAAATTTTTAACCAAATCAATAATTAGAATCAAGCAAAAGTTTTAAATAATTTCTTTCATAATTATATTATGTTTGAAATTATAAATATAATGAGATTATATTATTTTGATGAGATTGAAAAATTTTGAAATTTTAAATCCCGTAATAAAATATTAAGTACATGTTAGGAACATGATAATTGCCTTCCATTATATAAGAATAAAACCATAATTTTGTTTATTGCTAGTAAACTCAAGGTCACTTTAACCCGGATATGTTTTATCTTAAATTAATGGGTCATACTTAACTAAATTTGTATGATTTGGATTAGCAAACTCATGATCATATGGATTTAGAAGCAGGGTTAGGAATAATATATATGCAATACTATAGCAAAGAGTTGTCACCTGAAGGTTCTAAGAGTCACATAAGATGTGATCGAAAAGTAGTTTTCTACCTAATTTAAATTTAGTTGGTTTGTTAAGCAAACTCAATATTAATTAATTTTAATTGGATTCTAGTCCACTAGGAAATTATTTGATAATTTCTTGATTTAATAGTGAGGCTTATTAATTTGATTAAAAATAGTGGAATAAATCGAATAATTTTAATATCCTTATTTTATTTGATTTTGGATATAAACTAATATTTGTTCCTTTTATATTTTTTGGTTATTAAATTTGAATATGAGTACCAACTTAACATTGAGGAGCATCATGGATGCTAACAAGCTGACTAAACCTAACTTTTCATACTGGTTTCAAAACTTAAGAATAGTTCTTAGGGAAGAAAAGAAGTTATACGTTTTTTATACTCCTGCTCCATCAAAACCTTAATCAGATGCAAATAATGAAGATTGGGAGAAATATCAACATTATGTTGATGACGTTGAACAAGCTACATATGTGATGATAGCTGGCATGTCTCCTAAACTTCAGAGGCATCATGAGAACATGGATGCACCTACTATGACACTACATCTCAAGGAGTTATTTGGTGCACAAAGTAGGGTGGAGAGATATCAAATCTCTAAGGCACCATTTTACTATAAGACGGTAGAAGGATCTTCAGTTATCCTACATATGTTGACAATGATTGGGTATATTGAAAACTTAGCCCAATTAGTTATTGTCAAAGACTACGAGTTAAGCATTGATCTAGTGCTGCAGTCTCTAAGTTTGAGCTTTTCACAGTTCATCATAAACTTCAATATAAACTAAAAGGATATGACATTGCCTGAACTGTAGAACATGCTCAAGACTGTGGAAGGGTTCCTTAAAAAGGAACTCAGTTTTGTACTTATTGTCAATTCTTCTAAGAGCAAGAAAAATGGCTCTATGAAGAATAAGAACAAGAAACAGTATGGCTTCTACTAATGTAATATTGACTAAAGAAGGTGTCAAGAAGAAGAGCAATGTCAAGGGTATATATTTTCATACGAAATCAACGGATATTGGAAGAGGAACTGTCTATCTTAACTTGCTAGCCTGAAAGATAAGAAGCTTAAGGAAATTGTCTCTTCAAGTATGTTTGTGATTGAGATTAATCTTTCTACTTCATTGCCACATGCTTGGGTATTAGATACTAGATTTGGTTCTCATATTTGTAATAACATGGAGATTTTAACGTGGAGTAGATCACTGAAAAAAGGCAAAGTGGACCTTTGAGTTGGCAATGGAGCAAGAGTTGCTACATTAGCTGTAGGAACTTATAGTTTAACTTTACCTTCTGGCCTTGTATTAGAACTTGATAATTGTTATTATGTTCCTGTTATTACAAGAAACATCATTTCCATTTCTTATTTGGATTTGAATGGATTTGTGTTTTTAATTAAGAATAACAATTGTTCTTTTTATGAAGATGATGTTTATTATGGATTTGGATTACTTACAAATGGTTTGTATAAGTTAGATCTTGAAAGGCCAATTCTTAATATAAATAGTAAGAAAATAAAATTAAGTAACCAAAATCCATCTTATTTATGGAATTGTAAGTTTGGTCATATTAATAAAACTAGAATCACAAAATCACATAAAGAAGGATATTTGGATCCTTTTGATTATGAATCATATGAAACTTGTAAATCTTATTTATTGGAAAAGATAACTAAACTACCCTTTAAGGGAAAGGGACAATGTGATAGTGAGTTACTAGAATTAATACATTTAGATGTATGTAGGCCTATGTCCACAAATGCTAGAGGTGGATTATCGTATTTCATTACATTCACAGATGACCATTCTAAATATGGTTATGTGTACTTGATGAAACAAAAGTCTGAATCATTTGAAAAGTTCAAAGAATTTAGACTAGAGGCTGAGAAACAAACTGGCAAAAGTATTAATATACTTAGATCAGATCGAGGTGGAGAATACTTAGATCACAAGTTCTTGGTTACTTAAAAGAGAATGGGATTCTCTCACAATGGACTCCTCCTACAACTCCATAACATAATGAAGTTTCTAAGAGGAGAAATTGTACACTATTTAGCTATGGTACATTCCATAATGAGTCATGCAATCCTTCCTATGTCCTTTTAGGGATACGCAATTGCAACTGCAATATATCTTCTAAATAGAGTTCCCTCTAAATTAGTTGATAACACAACATATGATATATGGACTGGTAGAAGACTTTGATTATCACACTTAAAGATTTAGGGAGGTGAAGCTAATGTGAAACGTGAAATATCTGATAAGCTTCAAGCTAAATCAGATAAATGCAAATTTGTGGGGTATCCAAAAGAGAGTTTTGGTTATCAATTTTACCATTCTATTGAACAAAAGGTGTTTGTCTCAAGACATGCTACATTCTTAGAAAGAGAATTTATTCTTAAAAAAAGTAGTGGATTGAGGTTGAACTTAGAGAAGTTCAAGAGCCATAAATTTACATTGAAATGGAACAAAAACATCAAGTTGATACATATGATGTACAACCAAGAGTTGAAGAGACACATTGTCTGAGGCACACTAGTAAGATACATCATCCCCCTAGTAGATTAGATCTACATATTAAACAAGGAAATGATAATACATCTCTCATACATGATAAGCATACTAATTTTAAAGAAGCAATGTCTAACATTGATTCTTTTAAATGGAAAGAAGCTATGAGATCCAAAATGGAATCCAGTACACTAAACAAGTATGAAATTTGGTCGATGCACATATTAGTATTGTACCTATTAGAAGCAAGTGGATTTTTAAGAGAAAAACTGACATGGATGGTAATTTACGTACGTAAAAAACAAGGTGAGTGGCTAAAGGTACAAACAAAAACAAGCAGTTGATTTTGATGAAACCTTTTCGCTAGTAGTTATTCTAAAATCCATCAGGATCTTGTTAACCATAGCAGCATATCATGATTATGAAATCTGGCAGACGAATGTCAAAACAAAATTTCTCAATGGGAATTTGAAGGAGGATGTGTATATGACGTAACATGAAGGTTTTGAATCCAAGAGATTTCCTAATCAAGTATGCAAGTTCCAAAGCTCCATTTATGGACTTAAGCAAGTGTCACAGAGTTAGAACATCTTTTTTTATGAGACAATCAAAGAGTTTGATTTTATCAAAAATGTGGATGAACCATGTATCTATAAGAAGGTTGGTGGGAGTGTAATCATTTTCTTATTACTATAAGTGGATCACATATTACTAATTGCAAACAACATACATATGCTCTAGTCTGTAAAGATTTGGTTATCCAAGAACTTCTCTATGAAGGATATGGGAGAAGTAACCTATATTATGGGATAAAGTTCTATACAAATAGATCAAAAAGGTTGCTTGGATTGTCCTAATCCACGCACATAGATAAAGTGTTAAAGCGGTTTAACATAGAGAATTCCACAATGGAATTCTTACCCATGTCGCATAGGATTTCTCTCTCACAAAGTTTGTGTCCAAAGACACAATAGGAGAGAGATAAAATGGATTGCATTCCATATGCTTCGGCAATTGGATCAATTATGTATGCGATGTTATATACTAGACCAGATGTCTCTTATAGTTTGAGCATAACAAGTAGGTTTCAAGCCAATCCAGGTAAGGGTCACTAGACGGCTGTGAAAAGCATTTTAAAGTACTTGATAAGAACTAAAAATGTTTTCTTGGTCTATGGAAGAGATGAACTGAAAGTTTAAGGATATTCATATGCTGGTTTCCAAATAGATGTCGATGATAGTAAACCATAGTCAAGGTACATCTTCATTCTAACTGGTGGTGCAGTAAGTTGTAAGAGTTCTAAGCAACCAACCATTGCAGATTCAATGGCCGAAGTAGAGTACATTTTAGTGCCAAAGGTAGCAAAGGAAGTAGTTTGGATCAAAAAGTTCATCATTAAATTTGGAGTGGTTCCTATCATTGCTGAGCCTATGGTATTATATTGTGACAACAGTGCAACTGCAATAGCAAAGGAACCCAGGTCTTATCAACGGTCCAAACATGTACTTAGGAAGTTTCACTTGATCAGGGAGATAGTGGAGTGGAAAGACATAGCATTGGAGCGAGTTCCCACTGAAGAGAATCTAGCAGGTCCTCTTACTAAGTCATTATCTCAAAGAGACATGATTGATATATAGCTTTAGTGCAAGTGAGAGATTGTTAGTTTATGTCTTTATAGCCAATCAATTAGATGAAAATTAATGTGTGACATTATTTTAATTAATGAAAAGGCCTTGTTTATCTTTGTGTATTAATTTAATTAATGTTTTATGTTTTAATAATAAAGGTAAAATCCTTTGAATAATTACTATGTAATTGAAATTATGATGAGATCATATTATGAGATTCAATTTCCATATATATATTATTCCTAAATGTTCCTAGTTGTAGTTTCATCAAGATGGGATATTGTTCAAATGGTAAAACTAGCACACATTATATTTCTTTCTTATGAAGAAAGTAATTGATCTAACAAATTAAAGTATGGAGATACTTAAACTAATGTGTGGGTAATTATTAGAGAATAAGTCACTAAACTTACCCAATTATGAGAATTCCGAATGAAATATTACTTATGTATCTATGGATTATCTCATAATGATGGTTGTATGATTTATCCTCAGAATTAAGATTATCAAGATATCTTTTATGGGAATTATTTTATTTTGATACTACTTATGAATTGTCCTACGATAATTCAGTCAGTAATAATTGGATACAGTATGTAACATCCCGTTTTCATACTAAGGGTTAGAACCCTAGATTTCTATAATCGAGAAAATAGCAATGAGAGATTAGAAAAATACATCTCATGCTCATGCATAATGTTAGCATAGACACATGTGAATTTGATTATTACACACATTGCAATGACTTGTTCATGCACTCATTTGATATTTTCTCGGTATAACTGATTGTTTTTAATGTGATTATAATCCAAATTATGGATTATGTGTCTTAAAAATTAAGTTGGAGTGTATAAATAGTGAATTGGAATTATTGGTTAAATATGAGAATTTTCTAAAAACTAAGGGTATTTTTGGACTAGAAAAAATACCAAGTGACAGAAAAATTGATGAATAGTAGTAGAAATAAGATTCAAATGGCGGTAGAAATTTTTAGATATGACATTGGGATTTAATGACAAGTGTAATTGAAAAATGGGAGTCAATTGGGTTGATAATTGGAGACAAATGGACTAGTAGATTAAAAGACCAAGAAGAAACCTTGAGAGAGTGACATGTGGCAAGTAATAAGTGTCACTTGCCAAACCACTTGTTTTAAATCACGAAATTGATTGAGTGAAAGACCATATTTTGGTCTTTCACTTGCTATTTTCGTTAGCTTCATTTTTCTATCTTCTTCATTTTCTTCATCTTCCTCTCCTTAATAACGACACTCTCTTCTCCAAGCCTCAAAGTTAAACCTTACCTTTTTCCCTCACTAGCCACTTAAATACTTTGCTATCTTCTTCTTGTTGCTAAAGGACCAGCCTATTCCACCTTAAAAGTTGATTTTCGTGTATGTTGAAGGAGCTAGGGTTCTTGGAGACTCTTGAAGAAGCCATGGATAAACAAGTAAGTATAAGCATCACTTTTCTTGATTTGATGAATGAAACATGTTTTGATGATAGTTAAGAGTTAAATAATCATAAAATGAGGATGGGTTCATGCAAAAACGTGAATGAGAAATGTAGGTAGATTCATGTCTTTCTTTGGTGTTTTGATGGGTAATAGATTATGGAATGATATAATGTTGGATTAATTGAGTAAATGGTTTTTAAAGGGTGCTAGAAAAATGCTAGCTGTAACATTTTTCCATTGATTATGCATATCTGATTTACCCATAACTTGCTTTTTAGTTATCCAAATGAGATGATTTTAGATTTGGATTAAATTTGCAATATATGGCTACATTTTTCATGAAGAAATCAAATTCAAATTATGTCTTTAAGAATTCAAATTTTGAATTGAAGTTGAGTACTGGGTGCAAAAATTGATGAATTAATATATGTGTTTGTGTTCTATTTTCAGAGTATGAAAACCATGAGTGATGAGTTGTTACGTAGATCTTATGAGTTGTGAATTAAGGGTACGATGAAAGTGAAAGTTATGTTAACTAAGATGTTGAGTTATGTTCTTGAAATGAGATGAATTAAGGTGATAGTTAAAAGTGAAATGAATGTGGAAATGAAGATAAATATATGCAGAAAGTTGATGATGTATGTATATATGTATGTGTTCTATTTTAAGTTTTCATGATCAATCATGAACTATAATTTATTTATAGATGATATTAAGTTGAAATGGAGTTAGAATGATGGGGAAATGATGAGAAAAATTAAATTAGAATGATGGGGAAATGATGAGAAAAATTAAACTAGAAATGATAGACCAAGCATAAGGTAGTGAATGTAGCAAGTAAAGAATTTGAAATCTGGAAAATAAGGATGCAATTGGATATATGTTAGGGAACGAGGCATAACTTTTTTTTCTGTAGAACTCGTATTAAGGTCATTTAAATATTCCTAAAAATAGGACTTCGAGATCTACAACTTCTATGAAGACCCTAAGAAGATATTTTTATTTCTAGAGGATCAAATTTGCAAATTTCTATAATTGACCTGTGAAGGTCCACTCAGGGGACATGGATGTCTTCCTAATGGACATTCACTAGACACTGGGTCTTAATTGAGGCTTAAATGAGGCTTGAATTGAACTTAGAATGATGTCTTGATTAAGGGACTAATGTGTGATATGTTTGAAGTGATAATGGATGTTATAACTTAGTGGATTAGTGGATGATATCAAAGTACCAAAGGCATGAGTACAATGTAAATGAAGATGTTCATATGATTGTAGCTATGATTCACAGGAGTTGTGTAATATGTATTAAGTGATTAAATGTGAATGAGAATTGGGTATTATGAGAGCTTATAATGTTAGAAAAGAAATAACAAGAAATTGAATTATGACATTAGAATAACCAAGTGTTCTTGAGGTGTAAGCTTAAGAATAAGCTAGACACATAAAAAGGATATGGATTGAATGGTGAACTTAGAATGATCATATACAAATGAAGTATAAACCTAAATTCATCTAGACATATATGAATTATGAAATGAGAATGAGCATAAGATGTGAATTTAGATAATATACCCGGGATTGTCATTGAGCATGCATTATACACAATACACACACACACACACACACACACACAAACATACATATATATTTATGTGATTGAGTATTCATAAAATTGTGCAATTAATAATGTGTGCGCAATATGTGTTTTGCATAATGATAATACAGGATACAATGTCCGCATTCATACGTTTCAAGATCATGGAAGATAATGCTAATCTGGAAAGTACTGTGAGTCAACCAAATGGTCTCATTTCATTATTGTTATGTCTTAAATTTCTGTATTGAATGATTACTGATATGATTGATATGCAATGTGAATGTGATTGTACTAATTCTGGATATTGAATGTTCAAGGTGTTTGATGCATGTACAAATCATTGGAAGTGCTGCTAGTATGTAAATTTGACAAAATATGTGATACTCAACTTGATTGTTAAATGCCGGACCGAGGTCCGATGACAAATGCGAACAAGAATGTGATAGTGAATATGACTATATAACATTGAGCACTTTTGATTGACGATATAAAAGTGATGCATTCCATTACATGAATGCATAAAAGATAAAGACAGTTGTGACCAGAGTCGCCAGTATAAAGAGTTTAAAGCTCAGAATATGATAAGAGCCTCTAGCTCAGTTGTGAATATACCTGGTATCCACTAAGCAATATGGGACATTATCTGATACAGCTCGGTATCTACAAGGGATATAGGCTAGCCCGGTATCCACAAGGGATATGGGCTAGTAAAAAGGCACTCAATTGCAACAATAACAATTGGAAGTGAGTCTCATGAGCATTGTATATAACATTGATATATATGTTTTGAATGAATAAAATGAACTATATGATTGCTATGAATGTGAAACATGATCAAAGTGTTATGTGATGCTATTTGATTATTAATGAAATGATGTGACTTATATGATTAAATGAACAACGTGTATTATGTGATATGAGTGAGCTATCCAGGATGGTCCACTCACTGAGTTCACAAAACTCACCCTAAAATTGCAATATTTTTCAGGCTTAGAGAAGATTTCTAGTTTAAAAAATTGAAGTCTAGCCACTACATTTGAGTAAGAGATAGAGATTAGGATCAGTTCATGTCTGCATTTGTATTTCTTTAACTTTCTATAAAATTGTGCTTTCCGCAAATATTGTGCAATGTATATGTGTAAATTGTAAAGTGTAATAACAATTGTGGCGAGTGATGTTTGTAAATGAAACGGGTCCAAGTGACTACTGGAATTTCGATGATACGTGTAAAGATTGTAACTCTTGTAATTGAAAATGTTTATGAATAAAGTGTGCCCGATTTGTTTATTGATTTTTTGCGTATGCGTGTGATAGTTTTGAAAATTTTGTAGGGAGTTTGACTGACTGACTATTCTAGCATGCCAACCTTGCGGGGTACGTACTCGAATATCACTCAGGACATTAGGTACGTGTCTTGCGAGAGTGGGGTACTTCACAGTATGAGCCATATGGAGATAGTTGAGTAAGTCAATATAGGATTCGTCACTCTAAAGTAATTTGAGAGAATATTCTACTGTTCTTAATTAGTAATGATTTATGGAATTCTCTGGCCAGAGTGAATTGATATTTGAAAAAGCGTTTTCCAAATTTCAATTATAAATCAATCACTAATTAGCAAAAAATAACATAATTGGACCAAAAAGAGTAGACATTATATTCATACTCTGTCTAATTAGAATATTAAATGATTAAATGATTAAATTATACATCATAATCATACATGGATAGATTAAGTAAATCACTTTGATATTCCTGATTTTGGATAATCATGACATACTGCTAGACGTTAATCATGATTTGTGATTACGAATTGTTTAATTGAAGAATTAAAGATAAATTAAAAGGAGTTTTAATTTATTTACTTCTAATTGTGAACTGGAATTGTAATTTATAATCATTTCTAATTTATTAGGAACCTAATAGGTCACACATCAAAAAGCTATTTATATTTAATTAAGTTGGACTTAATTATAAAGTTTGAAAAACTCTGGGAATCAAATATGAGATATTTAATTTTATTAAAATTAAATTATTTTGATTTTGATTTTAATTATAATTATAATTAAAGAATTTTAATTTTAATCAAAGACCCTAATGATTTTTCTATTTAAATAAAGGAAGAACATTTACAAGCTAGCATTTTTGTCTTCTTCCTCTCAAATCAGTTTTGACAATTGCTCTGTGGATACCATCATAGGCTGGATAATTAAACAGCTCGTGATTGATCAATTGAAAGGTTTCAAAAAAATTTCAACAGAAAGATGAACAAGGTATAATTTCTAATTCGTTTTCTGTTTTATTCAAATTTATACAATTATCATAATCTATTCAGAATCCGTAAAAAGTTTTATTTTCTGCTGCATTCGTGATTTAATCATGGTTAAATTCCAACATAAATACAATGCTTGGTTTCTCATATGGGTAATTAATTGGTAATTGAAGTTGGCATTTTTGGGGTTCACTTGATAGAGTAAGAAAGAAGAATATAGAATAAGAGAATGAACTAAACTGAGCAAAAGAGTGAGAAGTGTTTAGCGATTGAAAATTAGTTACATCGATAGAAAATTAGTTACAGAGTTATTGCCTCTCCCTCTCTCACAATGGCTATATTGATGAATATTACAAGCGTTGATACACAGCCAATCTCATTAATACACTTTTCACTTATTTAAACGACTTTATATTATTAACACTACATAATACTACGTCGCATCTCATCTATCTGTATATCCTATAGCTCCCCCGTATAACGACAATGTCTCATTTATACGTCCTTGCCAATACTACATGGTATATGTCATCTTCTTCATTCATCTACTTCTAGCCGTATCAATTCTCTCGCCCTCAAGAACCTTGTCCACAAGGTTAACGCCAAGGAAGTGCTATTGAATGTTGTAAAGGAATTCCCACGACACGTCATGATCCTTAAACGAGGACCATTGAACTTAAATTTGGACAGCTGGTTTATTGTGATTAGTAACTAGACATATGTCCATTAACAGCATCCGGAGTAAGGAAAGTAAAAGATAACGAAGGACGTAACAGCGGAGACACCGATGTTCCATCAGATGTATGACACGCTTTAGCTGCGACATATAAACCGTACAATAAATTATACTATCTAATGTTTTAAAAATCTGGTTCGATATTGAATCAAAGTCAAAGAAAAAATTTAAGGACATAAAATTTATTAATTAATAATTTAATTTATTAAACGATTTTATGATAAAATAATAATTTAAACATTTTCGATTAAAGTATAAAGAGATAAATAAAGAATATAAAATTTGAAAATTTTAATTTAGTAGTGAAAATAAATAAATTTAGTATTTTTAAGGATAAAAATAATAATTTATTTTAACAATTATAATTTAAAATAAAATTTTAATTAAAATATGAAGAGATAAATAAT
>JAOQMP010049585.1:0-26092 GCA_027563575.1 Erythroxylum pedicellare | reverse complement strand
TGATTTAGACTCTTATATTTGGTATCTATTTGATTATATTAATAATATAAATTAATTTAAAAGTTTTCTTTAATTAATGATTATAATATGTATCGTTATCATTTTTATTTATTTTATAAGTGAAAATTAAAATTTCCATAATTAGACTTATTTTTTATAATTATAATTTAAATTTACTAAAAAATTTTACTTTTAATTATATACATGTTTTTATGATAAAAATGTTAATAAAATAGTTCTACTTCTACAAATTTTAATAAGACATACAAGGAATTATGTGATGATTAAATTATGTGACATAATTTATTAAAAAATATTTTGTTATTAAAAAAATTTATGGACTATTTTATAATTTTAAAAATTACCTGGTACCCGATAATAACCAATACCAGTATCATATTGTATTAGAACTAAATCTAGTATCAGTACCAGTACGACATTCGTAATATTGCCCACAACTTTACTACAAGTCTTTGATTTATTTCTAAAATAAAAGATAAGGATTAATTACAATATACTAATTTCCCTTTTATTTGGCTTTTTAAAGCTCCAATCCTTGTTTCTTTGCTTGTGTTGGGTGTTATGGTAGAAGTGGCTAGTTTGACTTTTTACCACATTGGGACTCTTACAAGGAAGTTATTAGAATTAGTAAATATTTTAGATAAATATAAGATTCATGTGGCGTGCATCTATGAGATAAAATGGATAGGGGTTAAAATGAAAGAGATCAATGGGATCAAAATTTGGTATTCAGGTTGTTCGAGTTAACAAAATGGTGTAGTTATCTTAGATATCAAGGAAGTCATACATCATATTATGGGGTAAAGAAGACTAATAATAAGACTTGTTCCTTAAAGAATATGATGAAAGATGTTGTTTTTAATCTTATAGGTGCGTGTACACCTAAGTAGGGTTAGAAGAACAACCTAAGCATTAATTATGGAAAGTGCTAGAAGCGATAATTCAACAGATTCCCCAATCAAGAAAATTATTCTAGGAGGAGACTTTAATGACCATATAGGGGTGACCACAGATGGCTATTCTTGTGCTAATGGGATTTTCAGTTACGAAGATAAGAATAACAATAGGAATATTTTTAGAATTTTCAGTAATGTTTGATTTGGTGGTAGCCAACTCATTTTTTTGATAAAAAAGAGGGGGTATAATTGCGAAGACTCAAATTGACTACTTCATCGTAAGGCAAAGTGGTCGACATAGTTGCAATGATTGCAAAGTGATAGCTAGCACTTGCTTGTTAACTCAACATAGATTGTTTGTAATACACCACTACCATAAAGTATATGCCCGAATATCTTGAGGACATCAGAGAACATACCCTATGAGAATGACATGTTAGAGCAATCATATTCACTTATTGTGGCATCACAAAAACACAAGTATTTTAAGGATCAACTTTTCCCATTTCATTAACAAAATATAACTTAAATTGTAGCATTACATTTCACACTCCATATATTTACATTACCAAAATATCTATGAGTTCACTGTTCTATACAAAATGTTCTACATGAAATGAGAAACTAAACAAACACATTCTATCTAAAATCCTCAGATATCAACTGGCCAGACCTTTAAGTTATTTCTTGTTCCCAAAATTGATAATACTAGACCTCAACTAGATTACTTTAAAAGCTAGGTCTCCTCAGTACCTGAAAATCAACGTTGCAATTTTGATGAGTTTTGTGAACTCAGTGAGTGAACTATCATTGATGTTTTCACTCAAGTCAGAAACACAGAGGCAAATCATATCCTATTTTAACAATTATTTCATATCATTCAGTATTGAATATATCTCATTTGATCACACTTTATAAAGTACATCCAGATTATCATACTTTCACAAGTATATCAAATAAGCTAGCATTTCATATCACAACATATCCTCATTCAATAAGTGAACCATCATTGATGTTTTCAGTCAAGTCAGAAACACCGAGGCAAATCATATCCCATTTCAACAAGTATTTCATATCATTCAGTATTGAATATCACATCACATTTGATCATACTTTATCAAGTACATCTAGATTATCATACTTTCACAAGTATATTAGATAAGCTAACATTTCATATCACAACACATCCTTATTTAATGTTTAACTGTATTTTAAACATTTCAGTAATCATCTCAAATCAATTATATGATACATGTCAATTTATATATGCAAATGCATATATGACTCACTTTTATTTTTCCTTTATTGTGATTGAGCACCTATTTATTGTCCTGTATCCCTTGTGAATACCGGTCTCATTTTAGATAATGTCCTATACCCCTTTATGGATACGGAGCTCATTAATAAATGAGCCTATGGCTCTTTGTTGCACATTTATGAGCTTTAAGCTCTTTTCAGACTGGTTACTTTGGTCATAACTCCTTTATCTGATCATGTCATATGATGGAATGCATCATTTCACATAATATGCTATCAATAATTTTCATTTAAAGTGCACAGTCACTTATCAAATTCATCAGATCTGAGTCCGACATTCAAAAATCAGTTGAGAACACATTTCATATTACACATTCGATTGAAAACACTTCCAATATGGTCCAATATCTGAAAGTTAATTAAAAATAATAGAAACATAGTGAGAAAACATTTAAGTTAACTCACTGTATACTTCAAATAGCTATTGCCTTGACAATCTAGAAATGTCTGGATTAGGAAGCTCAATTTATGCTCTATATCATGCAATACACAAATATTTATACATTACTAACTTGTTTAATTAAATTAGTACTCAATCATACATATGTATACGTGTTATGCTCATTGCATGTTCAATTGACTATCCCAGGTATGTATCCTTATTCACAAGTCTTGATCATTCATTCATTCTAGCTTGTATTTATCTAGATTGCAATTAGGTTATGCCTTAAGTAAGTTTGATTAGTTTAAAGTCATCAATCATACTTTCATCAATCCTTTCCTAGCATTGTATATATTCACACAATTGAAAAATTCTCATTCAATCATACCTAATTCATTACCTATATCCTTTTAATCATCTTTGCATTCATAAGAATATATTTATACCATTAATAACTTATACTTCCCAAATTCATCTACATTGATATCAAACAATCCATTCCTTAAATTACAACATCAATTAACAACCTAAACTTATCAAACACTTAATCAATTAATCAATCAACTATCTAGGTTCATTTTAAGCCCCAATTATGTCCAATTGAACCAAAGTAAAGCAACTTATCCTTATATGATTTAAATATTACACAAAACTGAACTTTTTTCACTTCCATGCATTGCCCATGATCGTGGGAAGGAGCTAATATAGCTCCCACGATCTTGGGATGAGTGAACCGAAGGTTTGCCATCCTTTTCCTTAAATTTTGTTCTAGCTTTTAACATCTTCATACCAAATTCAACACATCTTCATCATAGTTCGTTACTTATACCTTAATTATATGTCAATTCCTCATCAATTCCATATCCAATTCCAATTCAAATAATTCCTTCGGTAGCTCACAATTTATGGTCTTTCATGCATCAAAATCAAAATAGAAACTATTATTCATTTGATCATACATATAGTCTTAGTTCTTTCTCATTTCAAAATCACAATATTAATACCTTTCTGTAATATAAATTCAACTTCATTATACCTCAAATCCTAATCCAATTCATCCATTAAACAACCTATAACCTACGATTTTTATACATTAAAAACAAAACAGAAACCATCCATTCATGTATCATTTTCCAGCACAACCTCATCATCAACACTACATGCAATTCATCCCAATTTAATCATCATAAGATTTCTATTACACATGCCACCAGATCATAATTTTACTTACTTGTTAAGCTCAAATTCCACCTCAATGATCAAGCTAACCTAGCCCTTCATGCATGCAAGCATAACTCTAAGAACAAAATGAAAATTGGATAGGTTTTCAATAAGGATAAAAGACAATAGCAATAACATCAATGTTCTATTTCTATAACTATCTTGTGAAAAGTAAAAGCATGGATTTTTTGTGTGACAATTTGGCAAAACTTAGGCAAAGCACAAAGGTATAAGGAGGTGGTGTTTCGTGGTGAGAGGAAGAATGGAGAAGAATGAATACAGCAGAAACAATCCTAGCAATAACTTGATTCAATTAGGTGCAAGGTGTGTTTATGTTACCTTGACATTTCTCCCTACACATGCACCCCATTTGACTTCTCCATAGGTCACCAAATGTCACCTAGTTATTAGTCCATTTTCACTCATTCATTTTTCCTATTTGTCAATTAATCACCTATGCCAAATGTCACTCATTTATCTATGCCAAATGTCACTCAATTATAAGCTTAGTCATCCTAATTTTCCATGTGTCAACTTATCTTGCCACTTGGCATTTTTCCTAGTCTAACTGTAAATTTAATTAATCAATTTTCCAATTGTAACAATAAATTCCAAATTTACTACTTATAATCAATCAAACCAAAATTCAAGATATAAACAATACACAATTGACATCATGATCATTTTAAACCTTTCATACCCCGAAATATGTCAATTGAGTGCATATACTATCTTTGTAATGTTTATTAATTCATAATTCATGTGTGTATGCTAATGATTTGAATATGAATGAAATGCATTTCATGAACTCTCAATGATATGACTCATATGAAAAATTTTAAGGCTCTAACCCTTAGTATGGAAAAACCGGCTATTACATTGTTAGTCATAGATCTTATAATTAAGGGTTAGAGAAAGAAGATAAGTTCTTAAAGGTGTACGAAATTTAGATGATGAAATCTAAAAGGGGACACTTTGGAACAACTAAGGGATAAAGTAACGTTTGGAGAAGAATGGGAACTAGAAGGAGATGCTAACTAGATGTGGGAAAGAGTAGCAATTCTTTTAAAGAATGCAGCTAAGGAGATCTTGGGAATTTCTAATGGGATTAGGGTAGTAAGAAGGATTCTTAGTGGAGCAATAAAGATGTAAAAAAAGCTTTATTGGATAGCAACACGAATGTAAATAGGGTAGTTAACAGAGATAGTTATAAGTTGTGGAAAAAAAAAAGAGATAAAGAAGATAGCTCAGAAGCCAAAAGTAGAGCCTATAAGAAATTATATCAATGATTAGAGACTAAAAGTGGAGAAAATGGATACATTTAAGTTAGCAAGAGCTAGGATATAAAAAATGAGAGACTTGGATCAAGTTTGTTTTATAAAGGATGAAGCCTAACGAGTTCTTATAGATGAAAATGAAATCAAAAGAAGATGACATATACACTTCTATATCCTTTTTAATGAAAGCGGAAATGAAAACATTTCCTTGGATGATCTTAACACATTTGAGAAATCTTATAGCTTCACTTATTATCGGTAGATCATAAGAGAAGAAATTAAAGGAGATTTGAGTAAGATGGAGAGTGGAAGGTCAATAAGACTTTCTACCAATAGAGATATGGAATAGCTTAAGAGAAGGGGGTCTTATTTAGTTAGTTAATCTTTTTAAAGTGATCCTTAGTTCTGTGAAAATACCAAATTAGTGGATACTTAGCACACTAATCTCTCTCTATAAGAACAAAGGGAGATCTAAAGTTGTGACAACTATAGAGGCATCAAACTACTCAATCACACCATAAAGATATACGAGAAGGTGATTGAGAAGTGAGTAAGAAAGGATTCACCTATCTCGAAAAACTAATTTGGTTTCATGCCCAAAATATCTATGACCAAACTTATATGCCTCTTTAAATAATTAATGGAATATTATAAGGATAAATAAAGGGACCGATACATGATTTTTATTTACTTAAAGAAGGCTTATGATGTGTTAACTAAAGAAGTCATATGGAGGTGTTTAAAAGTTAAGGGAACTCTTGTGACCTATATACGAGTTATTAGGGCTATTTATGAAGGTACTAAGACTAAAGTAAGGATGACATGATGAGATACAGAGCATTTGTCTATCAATATCAGGCTATAACAAGGATCCTCGTTAAGTGCCTTCTTATTTGTAATGTTATAGATGATCCCATAAAGAATATCTAAAGGGAAGCGCCTTGGGATATGTTGTTTACTAATGACATTGTTTTAGTGAATGAAACAAAAGAGAATGTTAATGTCAAGCTAAAACTTTGGAGGGATATGTTAAAGTTGAAGAGATTTAAATTGATCAGGACTAAAAATAAGTACTTAGAGTGTAACTTTTGAGTCACAAGTTTGCATTTGATATGGAGATAAAGATTGGTTTAGAAGTTATCCCACAAAAATATTGTTTTAAATTCCTTGGATATATCATCTAAAGCAATGGAGAGATACATGATGACATAATTCACCATATCAAATCAGAGTGACCTAAATGGAGAGGCATATCAGGAGTTTGATGTGACAAGAAGATATCACTCAAGCTAAAAGGTAAATTATATTGTTTAGTAATTAGGTTGATCGTAATCTATAGGACAGAGTGTTAGCTTATCAAATAGGTACATAGTTATAAGTTAAGGGTGTTGTAGATGAGGATGATTCATTGGATGAGCTACCTTACAAAAAGAGATAAGGTCAAGAATGTAGTGGTAAGAGATAAGTTAGGAGTAGCTGCCATTAGTGGTAAATTAAGGGAGATAAGACTTAGGTGATTTATACATGTTAAGAGTAGACATCTTGATGCCCTAGTGAGAAGATGTGAGAAGATCGTATTTAGGGACTATGAAAGAAGAAGAAGAAGAAGAAGAAGATCTAAGAAAGAATTGGACATAGGTGATAAGAAACTTAGCCCTCAACAAGAAACTTTGACGTACTAGGATATGACTTTACTCAGCCTACTGATAACTTAGCCCTCAACAAGAAACTTTGACGTACTAGGATATGAGTAGATGATCTTACATAGAGAGATCTTTCTCTTTTGGTATGTCTTTTGAACCTTTTCCTTGTCTTGTATTTAACCTAAATACTTTTATTTATAGTACTTAGGCATTTAGTTATTTTATTTATTTATTTCATATTTTTCCTCTTTTAGTTATTTGTTTATTTTATTTATTTACTTGTCTTCTTTTTGGCTTATTTATCTATTTGATTAATTTTATTTTTATTTTTATTTTTATACATTTTTTATGTTTTTGACTTTTTTTCTTTAAACTTTTTTTTTCTTGTGAATTTATCGAACATAACCTCTCTACTAGTTAGGAGTAAGGCTTTGTACTTTTAAACTTTCCCAAATCCTACATCTCAGTGTGATTTCTACTAGGACATAGTTGTTGTTCTTTCTAATTTTTTTAATCATCACTTGTAATTCCTAAACTTATTTTATGTTAGAAAAACTAATAAAACATTGAAAAATGATAATGCCTTTAAAATGTTCGTGTTACGACATACTACTTTTGAAACTCTTGTTACATAAGTAAAACATCGTATATATTGATTGAAAGAGACAAAAAGGAGTTAGTAACAGAGATAACAAAAGAAATTATGGTCAAACCTATTAAAGTTTTCTTTACTACAATTATGTCACTCATTAGTTAGGCTAATATAATTGTTATTAATAAGCATTATAATGATAAATATGATTTAAATTTTGTGAAAGTGATATATAATAGAAAAATTAACACTATTAGCTAACCTAAAGATAAATAATAAAAAATTTGATTATAGATTATTAATAATAAAATATAAAATAAAATTGAAACCTAGATAATAGTCAAGAAAACAATGATAATATATTTAAAAAAGAATTTAAACAAATAGCTATATTTAGATCTGTACTTCCCTTGATATTTGTTTTGACTTCATAACTTGATTAATCTAGACTAGATATATTCTTTGGACCTATATGATCTTCTAGACAATAAAACTGTACTTTTTTTTACTTAAAAAATCATCTATTTTTTGGTTGAATAATCCCTCTCTCTATCAACTAATACCCTTTGAATGCAGTAAGATATGGAGAATCTTATCAAAGGTTTCGCTATAACACTGAGAAGGTCACAAATGTCTCTTTTGAGCACTTTGTTAAATACCCACTACTTAAAGCTTAGTTTAATCATAACTAGGCTCTCTTAAGTTGTTTATAAGTGAATTAAAATCAAATTTAGTCACTAGTATAAATAAATTTGCAATACGCTCAATTAAAGGTAGTTCACATAAATATATTCCATAACATGAATAAGTCTACATCGATCCATATAAAAATAACTACTAGGATTTTCCTAACTATAGAAAAGTATTTAGTTACAAAATATATGTAAATAACTAAATAAAAATTAAGCAAAAATCATGATATAAATAAATCAAGATGAAATCTTGAGTTTTGCCTATAGTTTGATCCATTGAGATGATGTTTGGATCTTAATTCTCTGATGAAAAATAGTTTAAAATCAAAATTTCAAGAGTTTTAGCAATTTCCTAACGACTAACCTTAACTGTTAAAGAGAAAAAGATGTCTTTTGTGTGTGCATGTATGTGTCTTATCTCTTGAAGTTGACTATATTCCTTTTAAAATTATGGTTTTCATACTTGAATATTTCTTTTTCTATATATGACAAGGTTTGGGCTATTGTTATGGCCTTAATAATGTATCTCACTTTTTCCTTTGGGTAATACACGCAGTCTTTGGTATGATTGTGTCACTAGACATTAGATCTTTCTATTTCTACTATAAATTACACACGATCTCAACATAACTATAACTCAATCTAAGTCACTTGCTACTGTTGATCCATCTAAGGAATGAGCTGACACCTAGGCATGAGTTAGATTGTGTTTAACTAAGAATTATAATTTTCTTCATCATTTTGTTTGAAATAGCCTCCAATTCTTGAATAGTATCATCCTAACGTCAAATTTGCGTAATAAATTAAAATATATCAAAATAAGTAAAATAATATAATTTAAAGTCAAATTCAAGCAAAATGCTCAATAAAATATGTTAACTTTCTTACATAGCAAACACCCTCACATTTAAGTCTTTTTTCTCAAATAAATCAATTTAATCAAATTTTACATAAATATGTAGCAACTTTATGAAAGAGTTCAACAAATCAATCAAATTAATCAAGATTATCCACCATTAAGTCAATCGCATTGTTCATTAATTAGTTTTGCAATCAAATGTTTATATTAAATTATAAATAGATTTTTATTTGACATAAGATCCTTTTAACATCAATTTAATTTATAAACTGTAAGTGATTGTCAAAAAAACAAACTTAGTCTCTTCCCTCTTCATGTATTCCATTTTCACTTTTTCTCCTTTCCATGCTCTCTATCTTAGTGTTTGTTTGACGATGAGAAGCTTTCTTTGGTATCTATACTATTAGTAACTTCTTCTCTTTTTGTTATGTATGAATTGCAATTTCTACAGAGAAAAGCTATAGATTCTCTCTAACTTTTGATTATTTCCAATAAAAGCTTTTGGCTCCTATTTTAAGGAGTGATTTTCTTCTTCTTCTTTAAACCTTCAAAATTCTAGCATTGTTTCTGTTCCTATTGTGCTCTTACCTTGCCTCCTACCTTACGTTGGAGCTGGTTAGTGCATGTTAAGAGCTACGTCCTTTCCTTTTTAATTTATCCTTCTTTCTTTTGTTTATGCTTTTCGTCTCCTTTTCAATCTTGCCTCCCTACCTTCCCTTTTTACCTTAGCTCTAGTTTTTCCATATATTTATACACCCCTTACTTCTTTTTGCCCCTTCCTTTTCTAAAAAGATGTCTTCACTAGACTTAGGCTAAAAAATTTTCCTCTTTTATCTTTTCCTGTCTAAAATTCAACTACTCCCCTTTTTTATTCAACTTTTAAGGTTCCTATTCCAACCTTGAACCACTTTTACTCTTAGCCCTTTGAAACTACCGTTAAGTCTCAGTATGAGGTCTCATCCCATGCTTCTTATCAAAACTCTAATAATAGTAATCCTTACCTTCTTATGATAGATCTGCTCCCCTTAAACAACCTTTTAGGCAAACTGGTCATAAGTTTTAGGGTACTTATTGCTATCTTTACTACATTTTTGTCCTCCCTTTTCTTTTAATAGGAAGCTAATAGTAGTGTTAAGAAAGTTTTAACTAATTTAAAATCCTCAATATTCCGCAAGCATAGTAATTGAGATGTCTATCTCACGAGGAATTACCTAAAACTAAATGGACGTAACTTTGTCAAAGGTTGTGAAATATGATTTGATAGAAAAAAAATTTAGAAATTAAACAATTAAACAAAATTAATTACTAAACCATTAACAATTGAGTTGTCACAATAGAATAAGGATGATCAAATATGAAAGTATAGGATTTGTTTTATCATCATTTTGCTCCCTTAACCATTTTTATTCAATTTGGTGTCGATCCTAGATTTTGGGTTTGATTATTTTCTCTCAAGTCCTAATCATTTAACCCCAATTAATAATCCTTAATTGATAATGAAATTTCAGATTTGCAATCTCTTAATTAATAAAAATATCCTAACATTTTCAACTAGTTCTTAAGCAATTTATTGGATAATCGAGCTCTCACACAAGATCTCTCTTCGTATGATCATCAATTTAATATTTACGTGACTTATTAGGTTGATAAATTTCATTATACAAAGTAATCAGATTACTATTGACTAATTCTATTGATTTGTTGTCAAATTATAAGCAAACACAAATATCACAACACCCAAAACATTATATTGAAATCAAAAGTGTTTAAGTAAAAAAAAAAAGCCAAGAACAAATCCTAATATAAAATTAAAACATAATCAACATGTATAACATCTTCCAATCCAGTTCACAAATCAAGTTTAATAAAAATAACAAAAGGAAAGAAAGAAAAACTTAATTTGGATTGAATTTGTAGATTTGGAAAATGTTGGACAAATGATGCTCGTCTCGATCTTCCTTAGATTAATCTCAGTTTTGTAAGATGGAGGTTGCTCTTTTTTAATGTTTTATGTTCTTAAATAGTTCTTAAGACTTATAGGGATCTTTCTAGGGTTTACCCACTTAATTTGGTTTCAAAAATAGCACCAAAATGTTAAAATTACAAAAAGAGTCACGTGTTGAAAAAACTGAAATTCATTGAAATTGCTGTCTGTGCTCTTATTCATGATCATGACAAGCAAGTCATGATCATGAACTGCTTCCATACTTTCAATTCTTCTCTTTTATTTGATTTCTTGATTCCATACACTCAAACACACACAACACACCTCTTAAAACATAAAATTAAGATCCAAATCATGCTCAAAACCACACAAACACTTAGAATATAAACAAACATTAATAATAACATTATTCTAAGTCTTAAGAATAATACATGATAATACAAACATTAATAATAACATTATTCTAAGCCTATATACATGATAATCATCTAAGAAATACTCAAAAGCAAACTTAAACCTATATCAAAACATAATATAATTTACACGTATCAAGTAGCCTCTCCAACTTAGGTTCTTAAGGACAACACTCAAAGTGGAACGCCACATTATTTTTTTATAGGGAAGAGACCTACATTACTAGCTCTTAATGCTTGGTCTCGAGATCAATAGAAATCCTTTGGATTACTGAAAGTTATGATCACTAAAGAGAGCATGTTCTTATTAATGTTTGAATATGAAATACATGCTTAGAATCTTGTGGAGGTAAGACCTCAGCACTTTAACTTCGACCTTTTTCTATTGTAAAACTGGAAACTAGGGTTGTAGCTTGAGAACTTAAAGCAGAAGCATATACCACTATGGATAAGCATTCACAATATTGCACTTGAATATTAGACCACAGAGGGTTTAAGTTATCTATTAAGCTATATAGGCAAGCATTTTTTTAATATCAATCTACAGCTGTTATGTCCGGGATGAATTATATAAAGGTATATGTCTTAATAAATATTGATTTAAATCTCCTAGAGACTTGATGAAGATGGAAACTTATTTGAGGATCAAGTACCTAGTTCCTACATGTAGAGACTAGTAAGTAATAATGAACATGAAAGTTGGAAGTCTATAGGTCAAAATTTTGAGATAGGATTCTATGAGGAGTTGATCTAAATGAATAAAAGTAAAGGCTTGATCTAAATGAATACAAGTAAAGATGATGCACGTTAATAGGTAGGGGGCCTTTGAACTTAGATGCGGGAGACAGTAATATAGTGGAGATTAATCTTTTCAAAATTGAAACCCAAAAAAATCTTACTCTTTTGGACAAATATTCATATAGCAATTTGGAGTTAACAGGTAAGGAAGTAGTTATGGAGTTATTAATCGAAGGAGCTCATAGTCCCTCTAAAGGGTAGAAAGAGAAAATACAAAAGAAGAAAATATCATCACTATTTAAGTAATTGAAGATGAATTTTGAGAAGAAGGCACATAATTTTAAAAGGGTTTCTAAAAGGAAATAAGGTAGGAAGAAAAAAACTTCCTTAAAAGTCAATTAGTGGTTCTTCTTGCATGAAACATAAATGGGATTAATAGCCATGTTAAGCATAATAAATGATTGATTATCTCAATAATACTAAACCTTATATAATAGGTCTCCTAAAAAATAAGTTGGTGGAAAGCAAGTGCATAAGCTTGCTATTTTTCAAGAAAAGGTGAAAAGTCCTCACTAACCATAAGGACTGTTACTATGAAAGAATTATGGTTGTTTTTTACTATGATAAGACTGACATTTTGGACTACTCTAGCTTATATTTGTTGATGAAGCTAAAGTTTGAGCAAGTAAGCTTCCAAATCAGCTATTTTAATCATGCATATTGAGGGAATGTTTTCTGAAATCACTTAATGAATTTAAGAGCATCCATCAATTCCCCTAGATAATATTGGGAGACTTTAACAAAATTTTACACCCCTGTAAGGTTTAAACGAATGGTCAATATAAAGAATTACAAAGAAGATCTAAAGGAGTGTTGCACAACTTCAAATGACTGACTTAAAGATGAGTGGATGCTTTCTTACATGGTCAAACAAATAGGAAGGGAGATGACATATTCAAAAGAAATTGGACATAGCCCTTGTGAATGAATTATGGTTAATGAAATTTTAGAATAATTTAGCAACGTTCCCTAACATACACATTTCTATTCATTAGCTCATCCTAATTAAACTGTCATAAGAGGAAAAACTGAAACACTATCCTTTTAGGTTTAATAATTACTTGATAAAGTGAGAGGGGTTTGAAGATGTTATCTTTTTGGGATTAAAGGAAAAATTAAAGGTCACAAAATGGTCGTTTACCATAAAAAAAGATGTAATTGATCAAAACAAAACATAAGAAGCTAAATAAGCTTCAATTTAATAACACTTTGAAGACTGTAGAGGAAATAAGGAGAGAAATATAAAGGATCCAAGGCCTCCTTTATTTTACACCAGGAGATAGCAACCTTAAAACTCTAAAAATTATGGCAATGCATACACAAATCCAAGTTGTCCAGGTTAGTTATTTGCTCCTTAAATAAAGATTCAAAATACGATGGCTAAAAAAGGGAGAAATATACACAAAGTTCTAGTTTAAATCAATCCTAGCTAAGAATAACTTCAATAAAATATTTGTTAATAATGCAAATGGTTTAGCAACCAATAATCAAGAAGGAATGCAATTAGAAGCCTACAACTACGTCTCTATAGCCTATATATCCTCGAGTGCAATTTAACCTTCCATTTCTTTATTGTAAGACATTATCAAGGAACATATTTCCCCATGAGAAAAAGAGTCCTTAATTTCTCTATTCACTCTTTATGATGTTAAGAAAGCATTATTTGAGCTTCGCCTAAACAAAGAACCAATACCAAACAAGCCTAATGCGTTTTTTCTTCCAAAATTCCTAGCCCTTAATCAAAGACACAATTTCTAAGGTTATTTAGAATTTTTCAATCATGGAAAAATTTTAAAGGAGCTCAATAAGACCTTAATTTCTCTTATTCTTCAAGTACCTTCCCCTAACTTGTTTAAATAATTCAAGCCTATTTCTTATTGTAATGTCATTTATAAGCTTCTCTCTAATAGGCTCAAAGTTGTTCCTATAAATTATGTTGATTCATCTCAAGGAGCCTTCATAAAAGGGAGACCAATTAGGTATAACATACTTCTAGCTTAGGAAAATTTCCAAAACTGTAATAGGAAAAATTCAACTAGGGATTGTGCCTTAAAAATAGATTTTTATGAAGGCTTGTTTTAACCATTAGATTGAAGCTTTATTGTGAGCACTCTTTACGTTTTTGGATTCCCGAATATCTATATGAATTGGATTCAACAACATATCTTAATATTTTTATAATATGTCCTTGTTAATAGTGAGCTGACCAAAGTTACTAAAAATGCTAGGGGAGTGAGATTAGGTGACACATTATTCCCTTATTTATTCACCATAGTAATTGAGGTCCTGAAAAGATTGATCAAACTAGGTTTAAATTCCACTCCAAATGCAAAAAGATGTGAATTGTGAATCTAACATTTGCAAATGATTAGATTTTATTTTCAATGGTTTTCCCCCCACTCTATTCAGGCCCTATTGAGAACGTTGAACACTTCAAATATATCTTACGACTAGCCATTAACAAAAGCAAAAGCCTTTTAATCTTCTCTTTTAGTGCTCATCACTTAGCAAGTTAGCTTTTAACAATAACTGGAATGTAATTGGGGAAGTATTTAATCACTTACTTTGGCATCACCATTATTTCTTAAAAGCTAACTCAAGCTACTTTCTAACTTTGATTTGAAAAGGTACAAATAAGAATTTACATTTGGTGCAATTAATCACTCTTTTTTGTAGGTAAAATATAGCTCCTACAAAAAACAAATGATAAAGCTACAAGAACTCATCTATCCTTACATCAAACTCAATATTGGTAATGGAGCTAAGAATTTGGTGTTGTTTGATAATTGGTTGACAATTAGTCCCCTTGAATAATCCCCTAATTTTTAGAGGATACAAAACATAATGCCTTTAAATCTAAAAGTTTCTTCCATGATTGTGAATGATGAATGGCATGGTAGATTTAGAGGTTTCCAATTCCTTATACCTTACCTCCCTTAACTAACAAATGTAGCAAGGACATCTCCTGGACTCTACACCTAATAGGTATCTTCTAAAACCAAACATGCTATCATATCTTTTCAAATGGAGATAATACAGTCCCCTGGTTAAACCCATTATGGACAAAACACTATTGGCCACAAGGCCTCTTTTATCTTATGGCTTGCTATAAAAAATAGAATCAGAATTAAGGCTCAATGGCACGGTCAGATTGAAGACATTTGCTTACTTTGTAACTTGGTAACATAAGATCGTGATCACCTCTTCTTATACTACAATTACTCTAAGACCATATGGAGTCATCTCATGTAAATGTTAACACCTTATAAGGGACGTTACGACTGGGAACAGGTGCTACATTGGTTAATTAATCAAATAAAAAAGGGCAATCCAAATGCTACATTATTCTCAACTACATTCATGATGACTATTTATAGCATCTGGAATGAATGAAAGTGTTGTATTTTTACTGGAGAAAAGGAAAACAAATACAGGCTTGTGAATAGCATCATAAACCATATCAGAGCTGGTTTAGTTGCTAAAAATATGCAACACTCCCTCATGTCAAACATGAAAACCAAATGGAAACTATAATACTTATTTTGTCTTTATATTCCTCTTATATGACACCTTTAGATCCTTTGTAGTTTAACTACTAGGTTTCTATCACCTTGATCTCATTTTGTTTTATGATGTAATAGTTTATACTTGAATAATACACATTCATTTACCAAAAAAAAAGCTCCTTAACTTAGTTATTAATAGTCTCCACATCTACTAAGCTCATATCTATTCTTTCCTAATAATTTTAAAAGACCTTAGAGAGAATCATAAGGTAGTTTTTGTGTTCTAGGGAATTATTATTTTTTATAAAAATTCTAAAAAAGATGTCGTTTTATCATTTCCCGTGGGTCCTCGGGTCAGGCCAAGCCTAGGCCCAATTACTAAACCAAGGAATACCATAAATAACTGGACAACTATTATACTATCCGTATAAAATTTCCCTTATTTCTTCATCTTTACATCATTTATAATTTGAAGATGTGTTTGTGCTATTTGTTCTTGATATCAAGAATGGTCTTATTTATCCCTTTGTAAAGTAGTTGCTATGATATGGGATACACATCTCCATGCTCCTTCGTTGTTGGTTAAGGCTTCACTCTCTCCTACTGTTTGGCCCTCTCTTTTTCTTCTCTACCAAAACATATGTTCTACTGACCTTTCTAACTAACGTTATGTACCTTGGCATGTATAAGTTGATGGTAGCCATATAATAACTCATGATCATCCCCATAAGAGTATCTAATCTATATAAGTTCTTTTCTATCCATGTCAAGTATGTTCCATCATAGATGGATCCCTTTTTCTATCACCAACGATTCCAAATATTTGCGAAAATAGTATCCTAAGGTTACATGGCCTCCTTTTTACAATGCACTAAAAAAGTATCCTTAATTATCACCAATCCATTGCTCTCCTTCCTCTTGGCAATTGTCTATAATATTTCCTTATGTAAATACCTATGAGTTATAGGTATGAGGTGGTACTCTTATTATAAGATAGGTTATAAATAGTCCTTTTCCCTGATATGGGTCAATCATAGCACTCTTATACTCTTTTGTTCCTATATATTTAAGAGTATTGCATTGTAGTCTAAAATCAATAAATGACATCTCAATGGGATTAGCCCCTAGCCCAAATTTTATTACATTTATCACATCCAATTTGTCATTCTAATTCATCTTAAAAGCCATCAGAATCTCTAAGGTGAACTTCCAATATAGAATTTGTTCAATCTCCTCACTTCCTTAATTATACCTGTGGTTTTTAATTCAAGTTAATCCAAACTCTTATTTAATTTGAAAGGTCAAGTTTAAAAAAAAATTAAGAGAATTTGATCTTAATAAAGGTGAATTTTGGATACTTCATGTGAGCTAGTTCTTTAGCTGAAGTTTGGCTATTTGACATGCCTCGAATGGCTTAATCCTTCACTATTTTATTTTTTGATGGTTGAAAACTCATCTCGTTGTATTATATGAATTTTAAGTAGTAAAATAAGAAAGAAATCACTCAAAATAATGAAATTCCTAAAATGATGATTTTGAGAGAATCTAAAGAAATTCAGAAAGATGGAAGAAAAGTGGTGTCTAATGTGACCCTTAGTACTTTTAAATTTTCAAGATATAATTTGCAACTTGATCATACTATAAACAACGTATCATTTTGGGTAGGAAAATTTTACAACACTATTTAAGGCATGGACATGGCTTAGATCATGGATCCTTTTGTAAAAAAATTTTCTATTGATGACCTAAGTCACACCTACTATCTTTAACTTCCTTAAGATACAAATTAAGACACAAACATTTCTTTAAGCTAAAGATTCTCGTATTCATTTTGCTTATAAGATATGGTTTGAGACACAGGTATGTTCCAAGTTCCATCCTCTTTACAAAGAAAGGCTCATTCCATCAGTTGCTTTGTGATCTCCAGCAATAAATTTTATGAGTTAATACATATTTCTCGCCAGATGAAGTATACAGAATAATTTATTCAAAGGCTTAGACAAGTCGGATCATTCCCTAAGCTTGTATACTAATTATCTACCCAGATAAGTATAATCCCCCGGTCAAATTATACTAGTGTAATTGTATAACTCCTAGATAAGTATGTTGAATAAAGCAGTAGTCCAAATTGTACTAGTGTAACTATTTTGAAAAAGAATAAGGAGTGATGGTTTTAGGCTCAAAAATGTGTATAGATGATCAGTGAACCTTTGTATTCTATTTTTCATTTTTAATCTCTTCCGAACAGCTAACTAAGTGAAAAAGGATGCTTTGGGCATCAATGAGCCTTTCCATATAATATTATACCACATGATGTTTTAATTTTAAGGTCTGAGAGCTTTTAAGTAAGAGGAATTACTAAATTTTCCATTATTACTGGGCATCCAGATAGGCTTATCATTCCTGGAGAGATTAGGGGAATAGTTTACAATGTAATTCTACAGTATTTCAAAGCCTCTAAAGTTGCTAATCCATTCATTTTGTTGAATAACATGACCCAAGCTTTATGGAATTATAGTTATGAGTGAGATAAGATCCTCCCTTATGATTAGGGGACTTTGCTTTACCTAATTATCAAACTAAAACCGAGAATTTTGCCCATTTCCCACCTATATTTGAATGAAAGGCTAGATTGAATGCCTTTTCCTTAGAATTTGAATGAATGACTAGGATTGTTCTTTACTTTCCTCAATCTCATTAGTCCCTTTATCCCATATTGCCTCTTTATTAGTAATTAGTCTTCAAATTCTCTTAGCTACTAGGACTGATTGAGTCAGTTTCATTAAAAACAATCCTAGTCCCTTATTGATTTCTCCAGTATAGTTTTCCCCATTTGATTTTTTCCTCATTTGGAATTATTTGCCTTTCTAGACCATAGAAAATTTTTTAGGCATCTTTCTATATCTTTATTGATCTTTTTAGGTAGATGATGAGTACTCTAGTAATTGTGGAGGTTCCTTAACACTAATGAGATAAGTTACACTCTCCTAGCAAGTGACAATGCTTTATTCTACTATATATCAATTCTTTTCTTGTATGTATCCAGAAGAACTTAGCAGTCTTAGTATCTTAGCTTCTTAAAAGAAATGGGAAATCCTAGGCAAGCTGTAAGAACTCACCCTAATAATGTTTCTTAATCTAATGTTGTCTTTCACATCAAAAGAGAAGTAAAATTTGCTTTTCTCTTAGTTATCACTTAGAAATGATATCCTGTAAGATAGACCAAGAGAGTTATGCATTATAGAAAGAGTAGTTTGGTCAGTTTTATAAAACATCATTAGATCATCTGTGAAATTGAGATGAGTGAAGTTTAACCTCTTGAAATTGTGATGAAAATTAAATTTGGGATATCTATGAGTGTTCTCTTTGATTTGTCTAGTTAAAATTTCCATAAAAAGGGTAAATAAATAAGGGGAAAGAGGGTCCCTTTACCTTATCCCTTTAGCCCCTTTGATTTATTTGCTTGGGATACCATTAATTATTACACTATAAGAGATGGTTGATAAGTAAGACTTGATCCAATTAATAAATCTGTTGGGAAAACCAAACCATTCAAGATTGTGGAGGATAAAGTTTTACTGTAGGTTGTCAAAAGCTTTTGAGAAGTCCACTTTGACTGCACAGCTGCTGATGGACCTGTTGGTTTCATAATCCCTTATCAATTCATAAACCATTAGAATATTATCATATATGGATCAAATATTATCAGATATGGATCTTCCTTGTATGAATGTAACCTGGGAGTAATGAATAATGTGCTTCAAAGATCCCTTTCAATTGGATAGGTCTTTATAAATAGTATTGTAACAAGAGATTAGACGAAAATCCTTAAGTCTATTGGCATTTGAGGTTTTAGGAATCAAACAAAGGTACGTGGAGTTTATCTCTTTAAACATTTTTCTAGAAGCCAAGAATTCCTGGACTACATCAACAAGTAATCCCCTAGTGATAGCCTAGGTGGTTTGGAATAAATATGCATTATATCTGTTTGGACCTGGTGATTTCCTTAGATTAAGGATGAAGAAAATCTTTTTAATTTCCAAGGACGATGCTGAATGCAACTTAATTTTTAAAAATTCCAAAGAGAGCATTTAGATATCCAATTAGCACTTCTAGCTCTTGCATATTTATTGGGCCTGAAGAACTTGAACCTAGAATATTCTTGTAGTTTTGGACTGGCTTCTTCTCAATTAAAATTATGTTCCTTATCAATTGATCATCATCATCCAATATGCATTTAATCTTATTAGAATTTCTTTTAGCTAGGATATATTGGTAGAAATACCATGTTAGAGTCTCCTTCTTCCTAGAGATGGAATTTAGGCTTGGGCTTAAGCCCGGAACCCCCACCCAACCTAAGGTCGATAGATCAAACCTGACACATATGAAAAACGACCTCGTTTTATAAAAAAAACATCATTTTTACATTTTAATTAAAAAATAGTTCAGACTGGGCCAACTTAAGCATACTATCTTAGGTCCGATCGAGGCTTGGCTAAGTCCAAGCCCCAATCAAAGCGATTGGGTTGTGAGCCCCTGACCTATTACCATCCCTATTTCTTTACTCATATTCGACCCACCCTATTATCATCCCTAATTCTTTTAGCCATGTTGTTTTAGCCTTTTGCATTAACAGGGAGTTGTGCTCAAGAAGAGCATTATTAAACTCCTCTAGTTTATTGATTTCTCTCATTTTAGTTCTTGATTATTAGGACCCTAGTAGCAAGCATCTTGACCCTTCCTTAGTTTTTCCATTGCATCTTGCATTATTTGTATAGTTAGGGGACCCCATGATTTGAGAAACAACTTGATTTTCCTTATAAACTGGAAAGATTTGCACCTTAGGATCTGAATAATTAAGACTTCTATCACTAATTCCATAAACCCTTCCTTTTTGGCAAGGAAGTTAAAGAAACTTAAAGGGTGCATTGTAGGGGACTTGAGTGGTATAGTACTATAGCTCCATCAGGGAGTGATTTAAACACAATGGGGCACCAAAGTGAGCAAAGGAGTTAGGGAACTCCTTTAACCAAGGATGGTTTACTATAATTTTGTCTATTGTTTCCTAGTGAAGCATCTCCCCTATTACTTGTTGCTTCATATGAAGAGATTGCCAATGAACTTCAAATGAAGAACCCTAAGCTTGCTAACATCATTTTCCATTTCCTTGCCTAAGTTCATGATTATGATCCTCCCACTTTGAGCCTTAGATGGTTGTAAGAAACAGTTAAAATCACTAGCTAGCATCCAAGGCCTGAACATAAAATTCTAAATAATAGAAAGATCCTTCCATAACTTAAATCTTTGTAAGTCAAAGTTAGAAGCATCAACAATGGAAATGTCGACTGGACTATTTATGTCTTCTATATTGCAAGTTAAATGGATGTATTGATCAGAGCTACCTAGAATTGAAACCTAAATAAGTTCCTTATTGTAAGCATAAACTATTCTACCATTATGACGATGTTTATGATTAGACCTAAAAATCCAGTTAGTGCCTAGGAACTTTATAAAATCCCAAAGTTTGAGAGGTTTCATCCTGGTACCTAATAGATCCAAAATGATAGGCTTTTTCTATAAAATTAAATCCCTAACAACTTGTCATTTTTGGCATTCATATCCCTCATGTCCCAAAATAACATAATGCTAATAAGGGAGGGCTAGTAGTGTCATTAACCCCCTTTGGGTTTTCTTTTTCTTTCTACCTAATTTCCTATAAGATGCTAGAGATATATACTTAATTAACTCCTCAATTAGAGTGAGTTCCTGAATCTCTTGGTCTTTGTCTTCCAAAGTCTACTCTTTACTATTTAATCCATTCACTATGTTTCCATATTCTGCTATTTCAATAGGATTTTCCCTTATAACTCCTTCTTTGATAGGAATAATTTACTCTTCAATTCCATGTTCTAAGCCTACAAGGGTTCCTTCTATTTAGTTTGTTGTGTCTCCATTTCATCTTTTACTAATTGAGTCAAAGGCTTTCTTGATATGCCCATTACATTATAAATGAAAATTCTACAAATAGGTTTCCAAATCTTCCTACTAAGTTGAGGTCTTTAGTTATATGAAAGCTTGAATTGCAAATTTCACCATTTCTATAACCTCATTTAGTCTCATAATGGGTAATGGTTCAGGGAGATCATCTATGAATTTAAATCACACACACATTCTGGAATAGCATATGCACTCAAGTTTGGTTGTTAGTGAGTTAAAGAATAATGATCTACCCACTAAGATGGTAAGAAACTCATACCATCTAGATTTTAGTTCTCCAGTGGAATGTTATGGAAGTTAATCCATAGAGGTATGGTCTTAATTCTAGCTTTGTTAAGATCCATTCTAGCAGTCTATTTTTGGATAAACATTAGTTGACCTCCAATGTACGACGGACTATATTCAATAACATGTTCCTGATGTCTCAAATTGTGAATTTAAAGAGGAAAGAATCCTCCTTAATAAGTAGAATTTTATCTAGACCTCTATTTCCCCATCTTCTTTATGCCTAGATCTGAACCTAAATGAAGGAAGGCCTTTTGTTGAGGAAGAAGCCTCAATGTTTTAGCCTAAGCCTTGGCTTTGTATGCAACAGTGCTACTAGTGGAGTAACTATCCCATTAACCACTATAGAATGAAAGTGTCTTGGTTTCTCTGTAGGGGTAGTAGCAACCACTACACTTCTCCATAATTTGCTTATTTCCTTTTGAGAATAAGATTTCCTCTATTTAATCAATTAAAGTTTACTCTTTGATTGATGGCTTCTATGGATTCCAGAAGACTTAGGAAGGGGTTATTCATAGTCTTAGGTTTAGACAAAATTTCCTCAACACCATGTCCTTCCTGTGTCTTCCATGAGGAGGACTTTGAGCTAACTCCATTAGAGGCTTCACTGAGGTCTACCCAGAATATAAACAAACTGGTTAAAGGCCACCAGTGACTTTCAAAAAGTGGTAAAAAAAATTTTGTTCGTACGTTTATTTGTAATTTAACTTCTTCCTTGATGATTTCCTATAAGATATGGAAAAAATTTTCTTTTTACGAGTATCCAATGTTCATAAAAAAACTCATCATTTGAAAATAAGATCTCTTTAACTTCAACTCTAGGTATGAGTTCTCTATCCCTAAAATTTGTTATTACATTTACTGTAGAAATAAAAGGCCTACATGGGATCATGGATTTTTCTTGTCAACTTCAATATCTAGATTAGAAAAATATTTTAGAAAATGAACGTATTAATTTTTATTATCACATTCTTTTTAATACCTCTACGAATTTTTATCGAGTTATTAGTAAGATACATTACTCTTATAGTGGGTTCTAGTTCACCTAATTCTAATTTTAAGCATGACATAAAGATATTACATTAACACTTATTAGCTAATACCTTACTAATATATGAACCAGTAATTATATAAAAGATATTAAAACTCTTTAATATTGCCTCATTTTGATTTTATCTTTAAAATTTCCTCCTCAAGGTCCTCCTCTTCTGGATCTTCTTTATACTTATCTTGAGTACTAGTCATTTCCTTCTTGATTTCTCCGTACTCCTCCTACATATTAATTATACATTTTTGATAACGTATACTAATCTTATAGGGTAAGGAATTTTTGGTTAGTTCTCCCTCAGTAGTTTCTTTAACTTGCTCTCTTATTCCTTGTTGATGTTAGTCGACTCCTTACCCTTTAAGGTAACCTCCTTTATATGTTCCATAGGGTTATATACTATATCACTAAGGAAGGTGCCTTATGGTTTTTCTATTATCACCTTTGTTAGTTAACATATTTGAACTTCAAGAATCTTCATCAAAGTCTCATAATTTGGAATCAAGAAGAGGTTAGTTGCATAAAATATCTCATCATATTTAATATACTCGACCATTTCTTTTATTACATAAGTTATTAAAAACCTATTTGGGACTATTTTAAAGATTTTTTAATTACTCCATAAGAATTTTGGAGGATATATCCATCCCAAATTATAAATATTTTTGTAGGAATTATTTTGCATGTGGAAGCTTCATATAAAATTAACTTGCTCTTATAATTTAGTCATGGGATTACCAACTTTGCATTTCATACATTGAAATCCTCTGCCTATAAAATCCATAGCTTATAATTTCAAATGTTCTCAAGTTGTCTAATTTTCTTAATATCACCTCCATCTAATCTATTACAACAATCATAACATGTACATTATAAAGTCTAATTAATATTTTCCTCTAAGCCTTTTTGACAACCAGAGGTAGTTATTTATTGCCATTTCTTCTATCAACTATAGGATGAAAGTCTCATTATTCAATGTTTCACCACTATACTATCTATTATATGCCTTATAGAATAGGCTTGACAATCAAGCTTGGGCCTAATCTGAAGTCAATAAGCCAAGCCTGATTTGACCAAGCCTCAAACTATATTGTCTAGGCTCAAACTTGCCCTAGGCCTGACAACTATAAGGAAAATGATGTCGTTTTTCATTTAGCCTAGCTCAGTCCAATTTTTTAATTTTTAAAATTTAAACAATAAAAAATTAGGTGAAGCTGGGCTAAATAAAAAATTAAATCATTTTCTATAAAATAAAAAATAAAAATATTGGTTCTTGGCTACCCAGGTTTAGATAGTCTAGGGCTTAGCTACCTCGGGCCTTGAGAATTTACTAAACCATTATAAAATTCTGTATAGGAAGGTTGTTTGATGGCCACCTACAAGATCCTTGTATCTCTCTCAAGTTTCATATAGACTATCATTGTCAAAATAATTAAAAGGAAGAGATATCATTCCTTAACTTTATTGTCTTAAATGGTAGAAAGTGTTTGTAAGGAATTAATTCATAAGAATCTCCTAAGTTATGATTGATATGGTAGGTAATGCTTTCAACTATTGATTTTCCCAATCTTTTAGTGTGAATAGAAATAACCCCAACCTAGTGGCATCTTTAGTTTACCATTGATCTTGAATATGTAACAAATCTATAAAAAATTATACATTATATTATAGCATCTGGATTATATTGGACTTGATCTCACAATACTTAACATTAATCTCCATTATCAACGTTTGATTATGTCCCTTTAAGGATAATTTGGCAATGTAATTATTCTACATTTTTTTTTCCAAATTTTAAGATTATATTTTTAATGAATTTCTAAGTTCTTACTTACTTTGTTCCTTTTAATTTCAACAAAGTGTCTTAAGTTTTGATTCTTCTTGTAGGAAAATAGATTTTCAACTTCTTATCATACACCACAATTACCCCTAAAATCGGAGTAAAAAATAAAGGAAAATAAAATCAAACTTTTTGAAAAAGAAATAAACAAAAGAAAATCAATAGAAAAATATAAAATAGCTATAAATTTTTCTAAAACTAATTGCTTTCCTAACAATAATGTCAAAAGTTTGGTGAGTTCGATGTGTATATGAATGAATACTTTGAAAGTTTTTCCTATTACAAAGCTATCACTCATTAATTAGGCAAGTGTGCCTATCACTATTAAGCAATATAAGAGTAAGTAGGAGTTGAACCCTATAAATTAGAAAACTTAATATTGTTAACTAACCTTAAGATAGGTAACAAAAAGATGACTTTTATGGATTTTAATATTAAAAAGTAAAATAAATTAAAAAGTATAAACATGCCAGTTTCATACGCCCAGGTGGAGTGGCACAAGATCTGCCTTTTAGCTTATGACAAGATATTGATTCCTCCACACAACAATTTGCTTTTCGTATCAACGAATTAAAAGAGATGTCAACCAAAAATCATATATGAAAACAATAATTAGTAGATATTGGTACTGTCACTGCATAACAAGTAAAGGATTAGGAATCCAGTGGCGTAAGAAAGAAGCAACAAAACACAGTGCATCGAGATTCATTCATTTTTGTTAAAAGAATGAAGCTTGGAATGAATGAATCTCCAAATAAGGATGGTGGGTGGGTTCCAGGTAGAAGAAAAGAGGAAATAATCGTTACCAATTAAGAAGAAAACACTCCCTAAGCCAAGGATGAGTTCTAAAGATGATCTTATCCTCCGTTACCAATGATGATTAAAAAATAGATCAATTCCACTCTAATTGCTCTGGTGCTCAAGGTTGAAAATCCATCTTCTTCTCTTGACAATGCAAGGGCTATTAAGCCACTCACCAATGTCATGTATAAGGGGGCGGTTGTTTTGAACAGGGGAATGGTAATAGGAATAAGAATGAATATAATGAGGAATGAGAATGGATATTATCATTATAATTATGATGGTTGGTTAAGAGAAAGAAATGATTACCATTATCATTGATAGTGGTTGGTTTGTAAAAAATATTAAGAAATAAAAATCAATCAATTAATTAAAATAATGCAATTAATTAAAATAATGCAATTAATTACTTACAATATTTTAATTAACGAATGAATTATATTTTAATTAATTATATTGTAACTAATCAATTAATTATAATTAATTAATTAATTTTAATATTTTAATTAATTATATTGTAATTAATTAATTAATTACAATATTTTAATTAATAAATGAATTA
>JAOQMP010049565.1:0-11033 GCA_027563575.1 Erythroxylum pedicellare | reverse complement strand
GTTAAAGAGACATGTTGTAGTCTGTATGTAAATACATGTCAATTAGGACTTAACTATCACACATTATGGCTCTATTGAATGCAAAACACACTACTAGTTTTACGCTCAAAACTGCAAGTATACGGATCGTATTTGTAGTTTAAAGCAAATATTGATCCTATGAGAATTGTGCTTGGGCACCACTTAATTTAGGTTGTTCTTTGTTTAAGAAATCGTTTCAATCGAATTTAAAAAGATAAGTAAATAAACACAAACTTAAAGTAATATGGAAAATGTAACCCAAATCAAAATTGTAAACTAAGACTTGGAGAAAATAAAGATTAAACCTTAGGACTTGTCATTATCCCTATTTGCTCCCCTCTGATTAATTGATTCAATTTATGCTTGATCCAAGATTTCATAAAATTCTAGCTACCCTCTCTCAAAGTGTAACTAAATGTCACTAGTTAAATAAATTAGAATTAACTTTGGGATGTTTTGATGTATAAAGCCTTTCCTAAACATTCAACTAGATATGAAGCTATCCTATAGGTAGTGTATTGTTCTATTGGAATCTCTTCCTAATAAATCAATAACTTGTTATTTATAGGTTTATTAATTTTCAACTCTCGTTATACAATTAACACAAATTACTAAGCTCATTCTCTCAATTTATTGCAAGGTTTAAGTATAATAAATAGCAAAAACGTGTATATCATTAAATCAATAACCAAAGGTTCACAAGTAGTTCAACAACAAACCCTAAAAATTGTTTTAGCCAGTCATAATATCCATAACATCCCCAACAATCAAATCATCCATGATAAACATGCTAGAAGAGAAAGAAATGAAAATAAGAATGGATGTGGCAACTCCTCATCCTCTTTGCCTAATCTGGAAAATCTAGATGATGGGGTAGTATTTGCCTAATCAGGAATCAAACCTTGAATTTCCCTTATCTCTAGGCTCTCAATATGTCTTTTAGCTCCAGGAAACAAGTTCCATGACCCTCCTGGCGGCTCTCGGGATTCTATGTCTTATATGTTAGATCGAAAACAAAAGCTTGCAAGATTTGGCTAAAACAGTAGATTTGAAAACTTTTTTTGAAATCAAAATGTAGCGGAAACAACATAACTAAAACAACATGTTTCAACCATACATGATATGGTATAAGGAAAATAATTAGTATAAGAATAAGATGGAAATTATATAGACTCCTTTGTTATAACTTTAACTACTCGCTGTGCTATCCTTTCCTCGTCAATGTATCCTCTCCTTGTTATTGTATCCTTGACCAATCCGATCTACCATTTGTTCTTTTTGGAGAACTTGGTTAACAAGATCCTTTGGTGGGAAAGGAGAAGAAATATTTTGAGGAGATTTTTCTTAAATGGAAGAAGGCAAAAATGAGACTTTTCTCATTCAAGTTGGCTATGTATGTAAGAGAGGAGAGAGTGAGTAAAAAATGCAAGAACTCCTTCTATCATTCTCTTAATTTTGGTTATAGATGAAAGAAAGAAGTGAAATGCATCCAATACATCATTTCATTTTTTAATCAAACATAAAGAAGCCAATAAATGAGTCTCTCTCATTTGTTTAAGGTGACTATATAAAAAGACCAATAACCTAAATGAGACCCTCTCATTTTTTGTTATGAGATGAAAGAAGGGAGAGAGGACATCAAATGCACCTCCTTTATATTTAATCAAATGAATGCTAAAAGGTTACATTACATGCCATCATTAAAAGAAAACCATTAAACCATTTAATGATAAGATCATTACTCCATTTAATGATGATGAAGCATGATAAAAACGATCTTAAATTTAACAATTCAATGCTAAATGTGCAATTGCACATTTAGCTATAAAAACTAAAAATTTCCCTTCCTTTTTCTTTTATAACTTTGTTTTAATTTAATTAATCTAGTTAATCAAATCAAACCAAAGTCCAGCCCAATATTGAATGTTCATTTAGGCTTTTAATTAACAATTAATTAATGTAAGCCCAACATTCAATCATAGGCTTTAAAACCTCTTTTTATACTTCTTACTTTGCTTGATAACTTTCCTAGAAGCTAAATGGACAATCTAATTGGATTTCAATTCATGCTCCAATAAGCCCAAAATTAATTTGATCTCATTAGAATTAATTCAAGCTTCTTAACCAAATGTCATTTCATTAAACACAATTAGTTGAACTTTGGAATTACTAAATATTATGAAAACACATTTTTCAAATAAGATGTCTAATTATAAACTCTATTAAGAACCATATTGTAGCCATCCACACAATAAAGGATAAAATTACCGTATTGCCTTTATGTTGGTTTTTCCTTCTAAATCTTCCGTTTTACTCTATATGGCGATTTAACACATAAGATCTTATCTTGGTGTTAAGACATGATGGGTAGCTAGTCCATTAAACTACTGGTGCTAATTTAATCATCAATCTCCATAAAACATCTAGAAGTGATGATATCACTATAAACTCTTTATTTGAGTTAATGTTCTCTGATACATGTTTCAATAAATAATTCCAACGTTGAGACACTAAATTGAAATTCTGTAAAAATCCATTCCGATCATATTAAGAATTATAATGAAACACATATGAGTTCGCCACTCATCAAGACTGTGATTCATAATAAAAAAATGCTAAGGTGTATGTTTTAAGATTAAAATAATGACCTAATAGTGTCATTATCGATAGTCAACTACTATTATGATATGAAACTCAACATTCCCTTAAAGTAAACACCTTTACTTGCATGGAGATAAATCACAACCCATTCTAAATTATAATCAAGCAACCAAATTGATTATTCAACTATGAATCAATTATTATAGATTTTAATAATATACATGTTTCCTATACATCTCTATATATATGTATATTACTTATAAAAGAATCTTTGTACCTTATGAATAGTTATATTATGCTCATACAAATAAAACCAAACTCTTTTGTTTCATTAATAATAATATTTTCATTAAAAAAAGTGACTAGAAGAAGATTAAGTTATATGTAAATACACTTGCTTTTCAGAGCACTATATTTACATAACTCCAACATTATAAAGTCATGTAAACCTAAAAAAATACATGAAACTTGCGTGTCTCTTCAATTTCCATTTCCCACGATTGTGGATTAACTTCATAGAAACTTTCTCCTTAGATTTCCAATGATTGTGGATAGTATGCCCTTTTCCACAATCGTGGATTCTTGTTTTTCAGCAGCTCCACTTCTCTTCTCTTTTCTTAATCTTTAGCTCAATCATAAAGGTGTCTACCTACCATTCTTACACCAAAATGATCAATTCCTACCCTAAAACAATATCAAACACAAAAGAACAACCATGAAGATCAAACTGAACAAAAACATATAAAACAAGTCCTAAAACACAATAATGCTAACCTATCATGCAAGAAACACACACCAAATACTTAGAAAAACACATACTAATGCATAACTATTAGGCTCCCACTATTTTCTTGGAAATCCATAACCCTCAATATGAATTTTAGAGAACTTATATAGAAGTTCTCTAAATCCAATATCTCTAGGAATGACCTTGGGTTTGCCTAACAAGCCACCCTAGGTCAATTGGAAGGTATTGGTCATACCAATTGTATTTATAATGCAACTATCAAATCTAATTGCTATCAACTATTGATGTGTGCACACACATTGGGCTATCAACTCTTGATGCATATACACTGCCTAACTTCACCTTTATCCATGTTGACCTTAGGTTTGGCCAACAAATCAACTCTTCTAGTTAAAGCTGACCCATTAATTTGAAAACCTTATTTTCATTATGCGAACATATTTGTGTAGAGTAGGGTTGGGTTTGCCTAACAACCCTAACTCTAAAAGAACTCTAGTTCTCACCATATTAATGGAAGTTGTTAGTTTTAACATTCTAAGTGAGAGGTTTCTACTTACGTCTCATCTCACTAGGATGATCTTATATAACACACACACACACACACACACACACACACACACACACACACAGTTACTATAACTATATGGCATACTATAGACACCTCAATCAAATTGGATTTTAAGTCCATAACCATCCATCATGCAAGCCCACACAAAATACTAGCATCCATTCTCTAATTCATCAAATAACAAATATAAATTTTGGTTATGAAAAGTTATAGATCGTAGTTAAATCAAATTGCTAATCTTAGCTAAAATTTAATTTTGCAAGTCATTTTCAATTTGGAATTTATTATTAATCAAATAAAATCAAATTCCAATTTTCCAGAAATTGATACAATATTAATTCACCTTAAAATACTTTTTTGATGTCAAAATTAAACACTTTAATTTTGTCACTCATGACACTTTCTAGTCATACCAAAAAATTCGTGCTCTACTTAAAAAAATTCAAAATTAGTTTCCAAAATTTCCAAAAATTGAAATCATAATTCCATACATCTTTAGGTCATTTCAAGTTCATCAAAATAATTTTGGAATCACCAAAAACCATCAAGATAACTGAAATTACACCTAGACACATAAATGACAAAATTGACATCTAAAATTTTTCGAGAAATCTAATTTTGAGAAAATTCATTTTGGGCATGCAAAAGAAATCAAAATAACACATTTTTATCATATAAAAATATTTTAAAGGTTCTGGAACCAAAATATACATATACAAATTATCAGAAAAAATAGTTCCATCAATTTCAACAAAATTGACCAGATTTGTGTACTGTTTGAAAATTTTAATTAAAACATTTTTAATTAATTCTAGAAAAATTATAAATGATTAAACACATTCTAAATATGTTTATATAATTTTTATAGAATCAAATTCCAAGAAAAGCATGTTCATCCTCAATAATTTAGCAAACTAACAAGATATGTTCTGCAAGAAAACAATTTTCATGCATATTGTATAAAATTTGAAAATAAATATTTTAATCACATTAAAATTAATGTTAAATCACTAAAATTGTCTATAAGCATCCCATGAGTAGATCAGTGAAAGAAAATCATGAAGAAAATTTTTACAATTTAATTTTGGATTTTAAGCTGTCATAACCATGCATCCTATTGCATATGTAATGAAACTACATCTAATAGTCAGAACATAAAAAGTGGAAAATAAAACAAAAACTAGAAAATAAGAATTAGACATGTTCCATTAGATTTAGTAAATCAAAACATGAATAAGATGTGTGTAACTTTCTCGATGATCTCCTTCGCTCTTTAATCTCTTCACCATATCAGGTTATCATAAACCACAACAACCAAGCTAGGTTGTCTTTAACGAAGTCCACACAAAAATAGAAGAAAGAAAACTTCAAAGAAATGGAAGACCATACACAAAAGTGTTAGCTATTGATGTTTTTCTTAAGAAAATGTTTGCAGAGAGTGAGAGAAGATGATAAACACTTCACCAAAAGTCTTATCTTTTTTCACACAACATTTGCAAAAAAATTGATGTTTTTACACCCTTTAGCCTACCTCTAAACCCTAACATCAGTGGAGAGAGTAAGTGGGACTTAAATGGCCATTGATCCGATTTAATATGTATGAAAACGTTCACCCTTTCCTTAAAGAGTAACTTTGTCATCTTGCTTGATAAGCAAGATTCACATGTGTCATCTAATTCACAATCAAATGACCCAAAACTACCACACTTGTGTAGCTTAGTCATGCATCCCTCATATCTTGGATCCCCATCTAAAACCATTTTACTCATTCTTCGGATCTCCAATTTGTGTGACCTATTAGGTTCTCAGTTATATTGGCCACTTAAATGAACACTTAATTTATGCGAGTCATGAGTGGTATCTAGCAACATAATATGACCCCTAATTAATCGAAAAGTTAGTGGTTTGACTGCAAACCCTTCCATATACAATGTTCTTATGCAATTTGTCCTTTCAACATCTATATCCCACTTAGTTCAGAGTTTGGTTAAAGTGTCAACTTCCCACTAGACTGACTACGTCACACTTAGCCCAAGTGATGTTAGTTCTTATCCTCGAGGCTTATTACTCAATTGGATATGCCACTAAAGACCATCTTTATGACATTTCCACTATGGCTAGAGATTCTTAAGTAATGACCCCTTTAAAAGACTGTGGGTATCATCTCCTTCTATCAAGAATGGTGAATCTGTTATTAACTACTCAATTATCGTTGAATACCTTAATCTGTACCCAATCACCACCCTCTGAACAACCTCTAAGAGGCAATAAAGAATGGATTCAAAGTACAGGATCAATATCCAAGATATCCTGGAGCACCTTAAGTCTAAATATATTTGCACTATTGCTATGATAAAACTATCATTGACCCTAAAATAGATTATCCATATGATTATCTCAAAGCAGGTCATCCAATGTACTTACTACATCCACATGTTAACTCTAAATAACTCATGCTTACAGCTTATGAGATCCACTGCTTGATCCAATCAAGGAGTATAACATGTGCTAGTCTATTTAGATTAATAATGCCCCGTCTTATTAATCCTATGACTAGGGATAATTTAGATACTAATATAATTACATATGATAGGAATCTCATTATGATTTCCTTCATGCTATGTAATGTGCTAAGGACTTCATTAATTCGGTTTAAGATTATTATCAATTCATAAAGAACATGAACATCAAATTAACGAAAATGCCTTTCTATTAATCATAAAGATTTGTATAATAAGTGTAAAAGGTGATTGCCTTTAGAGAACTTCTCTAACATAAGTAGCTCTCGTAGAACCAATCCTTTTCAGGGAAGTAGTATTACTATCAAGTCTTACTCGTATGATAATAGCACCAGCTATATAACCCAGTCCTATTAAAGGATAGTATTTGGTTAATGTCTTATGAAAATTATCTCACAATGGAATTATGGTTCTTATATATCTATCAAGAGCAATATTAGGACACCATTTCTTAGCAGACATTAGACTTTAAAAGATATGCCAAGTGCTTAAGTTTATCACTGTAAGGCCCCAAAATATTCCCTAGATGAAAAGTTACAAATTTATGAAAGCATATGTATGATATGAGTTGAAATTGTGTTATAATTTGACAGTGAAAGGCATGTGACTTGAATTCTAGTATTGATGGACCATAGTTAGTGAATTGGAATTAATTGAATCCATTAGAGAATTGAGGTACTTAAACAGAGAATTGAGGTACTTAAACATACATTTGGACTAGAGAAAATGGTCAAGAGATAAGTTAAGTTAGTACATGAAAATTAGAATGATTAAGCCTATAAGTTAGTGACATTTGGCATAGTTTATGCATTGACATTTGACATCATCCAATTTGTGATATTTGGTAGCATAATAAAAGGACAAGTGGCTTAATTAAAATGTTACAAATGGCTACTTAAACGGTGGGCAAATGGGCTTCAGGTTGTGGTGTTAAGTGTCATGTGGTGTAATGACACCTAGCACTAATATGTGCTGGATCACTTAAGCCATTTGGTGGTTATGCAGCACTCTCTCCACTCTTCCATTCTCTCCAATGAAAACCAATCTCTCTTCCTCTCAACCTCTGGAATTTTGCTAAAGTTTGAATCATCAACACTTGGAAGCTTTGTAAGTTATTTTATTATGAAGATGGTCTTGTAATTTTATGTGTTATTATCTTATTAGTGTTAAAAGTTACACCTGAATCTGATTATTTGATCAGTTGAAAGTTGTAGGAGTGTTTTCAAAGATAGATATGTGATTGGGGTACTATCAACTTCGGATAAAGGATGTGGATATACTGAAGACCGTATTTATGACCTGTTATAGACATTATGAATTCCTAGTAATGTCATTCAGGTTAACTAATGCTCCAGCGACATTTATAGATCTAATGAATAGAGTATTTAAGCCTTATTTAGACCAATTTGTTGTGGTGCTTATAGATGATATCTTAGTCTATTCTAAGAATGAACATAAGCATACTGATCTCTCTGAATTATGTTACAGTCCCTATGGGAAAAATGGTTGTATGCTAAGCTGAGCAAGTATGATTTCTGGTGAGATGTTTTCTAAGACATGTTGTCTCTTTTCAAGGGATTAGGAGTTGATCCTAGTAAGATAAAAGCAATTGTTAATTGGAAGCCACCACGAAATGTGAAAGAAATGAGAAGTTTTCTAGGTTTGGCTGATTATTATTGCCAATTTGCGAAGGGATTCTAAGTGATAGCATCCTCTTTAGCTAAACTGTTATGAAAAGGAGTCAAGTATGAATGGTCTGATAGATACAAAATAGTTTTGATCAACTGAAAAGTATACTTAGTGAAGCTCATATATTGGCTTAACCTACTTCTAGTAAGGAGTGTGTTATGTTTAGTGATGCATCTAGAAATGGTTTGCGTTCCATTTTGAAGTAGGATGGAAAGGTAGTTGCTTATTCCTCTAGGCAACTAAAGTCACATTAACAGAATTACCTTATACATGATCTGGAGCTTGCAGTAGTAATGTTTTCCTTGAAAATTTTGTTGCACTGCTTATAAGGTGAAAGGTATAGAATTTTAATAGATCATAAAAGTCTGAAGTATCTGCTTACCCAGAAAGAACTCAAACTGAGACAATGATGTTGCTTAGAACTGTTTAAAGACTATGATTGTATTGTGGATTACAATCTATGTAAAGCTAATGTCGTGTCTATTGCCTTAAGTTGAAAGACCATTTTAGCATTATCAATGAAGCAAAGTGAATGGGAACTTATATTTGATGGAGATTTGATAGTTTAGTTAAAATCAAGGCCTACTTTGAGACAAGGGATTTGTGATGCTCAAGGAGATGATGATAAGTTATTACAACTTATCTTGACTAGTCAGGAAGGTAAACAATTTGATTTTTTTTATGAAAGGAGATGGTGAATTGTATTATAAAGATTGGTTATGTGTGCCAACTAAGGATAAAATAAAAAATAAGTTGTTATTTGAGGATTATAATATTGTGTTCACTATGCATCCTGATGGAAATAAGATGTATCAAGATCTAAAGCAGCATTACAGGTGGTTGGGTATAAAATGAGATGTTGTGAATTACGTAGCTAAATATTTGACATATCAACAAATTAAAGCTGAGTATCAGGCTGCATCTAGTTTGTTACATCCTATTTCTATTCCTCAATGGAAATGAGATAACATTACAATGGATTTTGTCATTGGACTTCCTCTTACTCAGAGAAAGCATGATGTTCTATGGGTGATTGTGGATAAGTTGACCAAGTCTGCTCATTTTCTATCTGTTTGTCCTAACTATTCTTTGGATAGGCTTGGAGACTTATATGTGAATAAAATAGGGAGAATGCACAAAGTACTGATGTGTATTATTTCTGATTGTGATCCTCGATTTATTTCGAGATTCTGGAAAAGTTTACAAAAGGTTTTAGGTACTCAAGTTAAGTTTAGTACTGCTTTCCATCCCTAGATAGATGGAAAATCTAAATGGGTTATATAGATATTAGAAGATATGCTTTGGGGTCATGTGTTAGAGTTTCCAGGAAGTTCAGATAATTATCTAGCTCTGATGGAGTTTGCTTACAACAATAGTTATCAGGCTAGCATTGGCATGGTGCCTTATGAAGCGCTGTATAGTAGAAGATGTTCATCTCTAATGTGTTGGACTGAATTAAGTGAAAATAAGATGGTCGGGCCTGATATTGTGAACTAAAGAAAAAGTTCAAGTTATTCAATATAGGTTGAAGGCTACAAGTGATAGGCAGAAGTGCTATGCTAATCTAAAAAGGAAGGATATTGAATATTAAGTAAGTGATGAGGTGTTCTTAAAATTGTTACCATGGAAGAATTTACTTTGGTTTGGTAAGAAAGGTAAGCTCAGTCCACGATATATTGGTCCATATAAGATTCTTAAGAGAATCAAACCAGTAGCTTATCAATTAGGTCTTCCTGAAGAATTGTTACATGATGTATTTCATATTTCCATGTTGAGAACATATCGTCTGATGATACACATAAGATTCCTGTGCAAGAAATTCAAGTACAACCAAATTTGTCTTATGAAAAAGGGCCTATGTCTATATTAACCAGAGAAGTCAAACAACTTAGGAATAAGCAAATCCCTTTGGTGAAGGTACTTTGGCAATATCATGGACTTAAAGAAGCAACATGGGAACCAAAAGAGACTATGAAAGCTTAGTATCCTTAACTATTTTAGTTAGGTATGAATTTTGAGGACAAAATTCTTTTTAAGGATGAGAGAATTATAAGGCCCCAAAATATACTCTAGATGAAATGTAACATATTTTATGAAAGTACATGTATGATATGAGTTAAAATTGTGCTATGATTTAAAAATGAAAGGCATGTGAATTTTGGTATTAATGGACTATAGTTAGTGAATTGGAACTAATTGAAGCTATTAGAGAATTGAGGTATTTAAATATACATTTAGACTAGGAAAAATGGTCAAGATACAAGTTAAGTTGGTACATGAAAATTAGAATGACTAAGCCTTTGAGTTAGAGAAATTTGGCATAGTTTATGCATTGACATTTGGCATCATCCATTATATGATATTTGGCAGTATAATAAAAGAACAAGTGGCTTAATTAAAGTGTTACAAATGGCAGCTTAAATGGTGGGCAAATAGACATCATGCTGTGGTCTTAAGTTTCATCTGGTAGTAATGACATCTAGCACTAATAAGTGCTGAATCACCTAAGCCATTTCGTGATTTTGCAGCACTCTCTCCACTCTTACATTTTCTCCACCGAACACCACTCTTTCTTCCTCTCAAATTCGGGAATTTTACTAAAGTATGAATCATCAACATTTGGAAGATTTGTAAGTTATTTTATCATGAAGATGGTCTTGTAATTTTATGTGTTATTCTTACTAGTGCTAAAAGTTACACCTTAATCTTAAATAAGAGTTGATTGCTAGGACATGTTGGTGTAGCTGGATATTTTAAGTGATTTGGAGTTGTTCTTTCAAGTTTAAAGAGGTAAGGGAATACTGAATTTTGTATCATGTTAGAACATGTATTGTTTGATGTTTGAAGTGGATAAAATGTGTACTGAATTAATGAAGAATTGAGGTTA
>JAOQMP010049544.1:0-11034 GCA_027563575.1 Erythroxylum pedicellare | reverse complement strand
CACTCTCTGTGGGATCGACCTAGACTCGCCACTGCTACAGTAGTAGTCTAGTTATTTTATTTTGACTAGCGTAACGACACTCGAATAGGGGAAGAACAAGAAGAACCAATGAAAGACCAAGCTGAACCCTATCTTATAGAAGACTAAGAGATAAGGAAAGAGGATGAAGAAAAGAATGACAACTCTCACTATTATTCCTTAGATCTTGGTATACCATACTTAAACATCAAAAAAACTTAGGTAGGTGTCTATGAAGAGAACCTAATCATTCTGATTAATGATGACCAAGTGACATTCAACATGAATGATGTATTAAAGAATTTAAAGAAAGGCAACTCATTCAAAAAAGTTGATGTGCTCAAATCTTTGAAGTAATGAGAGGACAAGGAACAATTGACAATAGACAACAAGTTTTGAAGAAGCTATAGAAGTCTCTGTTTAAGAAGCTAGAGAAGAAGAGAAGATGAGGGAGAATAAGGAAGAACCAAGAAGAGATTGACTCACCCTCTTACCAGGCAAATTGCTGGATTTCAAGAAAGATTTAGGGAGTTTTGTTATTCCCTGCTTGGTTGATAGTTCACTCGAAAAAAGGACATTACTAAGCTTAATTGGTTTTCAAAATTTTATTAATATTGTCCTTATGATCATTTTACAATTTGTAACTTACTTACATGCTACAAAACTAATGTTGAATGAAAAGGGTGGAAATAAGTCGCTCATAATTGATCCCGACTGAGTTTCCAATGATACAAGCTCAAGCTAATGACCCTAAATTAGCACGTTCGGTAGTTAGATTTAAATTGTTGTGTTTAGTTAGATTTTTTTAATTTTAAATAGAATTTTAATGATTTGAATTGATCTGGGATTATTAATTATCTTACTCTTTTTAAGCAATTCCAGCATAAGATAACAATCGCAAGCATCAAGTGCATTTGATCTCCACGTCCAACATATCACCACCTTAGTCACCCTGATGAGTTCGTGTTCTAACCCTTCTCTTTTCATATTTGTTGGTATTTTCTTCTTATGTTTTGTGTATATTGTGTTTTATTCCCCCCTTTTGTGTGTTTGTTGTCTCCTTCTCACATTGAGAACAATGTGTTGCTCAAGTGTAGGGAGGCTTGTGTGTTTTGCTTTGAATGTGAATTTTGCATATTATTATATTAGTGTGTTTAAGTTGCATATTGTGAACTGTGTGAATGTGCCAGTGGCTTAGATGGAATAAAATTGATTTAATTTTAAACATAGACTATTAGGTTATGAAGAGTCATTAGCTCCCCAAATTAGTGAATTGGGTTCTTTGGCTAAATATGCAAGTTAATTAGGATTTGGTGTTACTTTATCACCCTATATGTTATCACGTTCATTCACAATTTTAGTTCTTTTGGCTAAGTAGCTTAGGTAGTATTTTTTCATGAAAACGATTAGCTAAAGCAGTAAGGTGGGCATTTAATAATAATATAAAAATGTGTGTAATTTTTAATTTAAAATAAATAACTATTCTACTGGCCTTCGGGTTATAACTAAAGCTAGAAGCCAGTTGAGAACGTGATGTAGCCGAGTAACCAGATCGACACACATCACAAATGTGTGCCTCCTTATCAAAAGGCTATAATGACATTCCAACTAAACAACTCAATAAAAAAATGACTTAGTCAAGTATCTAGATCGACATTCATCACCAATGTTTGCCTCTAAGTAAAAGATTAGGTCCATATCCACAAAAATTAAATAAAAAATAAAAAAACAATTTAAATAAAACCTACCAAACTTGTAAATAGTTTGACTTTTCATGAAAATGTACTTAAAAGTAGTTACAAAGTTTGAATGAACAAAGAATTATTAATGTGTGTGTATAATTGAAAAGGACGAATAACTTTACATTTTGGTCTTGATTAATATATATGTTTAGACCAGAGCACCTAAACGCAAATTTTCCATGTTAATGATTAGGAACAGTTTGAATGATCATGCTTAAAGTTAAATTTATTTCATGAAGTTGAAGTCATTGTCTCATTATTGCATTGTGTGTTTTATGATTTTTTATGTTTGTTATTTTGTTTGCTTGAGGACAAGCAAACTTTTAAGTGTACGAATATTGATAACGGAAAATTGCATTATGTTTTAGGGCTTAATTTGATATATGTTTAGATATTAATTCAATCATTTAGTATGTGTTTAGGATAGAATTGTGTTAGTTTGTTAATTATTTGTGTTTTAAGTGTTTTATGGGTTATTACAAGTCTTTAAGCTTAAATATTATGTTTTTAAGGTACCTTGACGTGTTTGCTCATGTTTCAAGGTTAACAATGAATAACAGAGAAGTTTCAGAGACATTTGGGCTGAAACAACGGCTCATGATCGTGGCATAATAGGCCACAATCGTGACAAAAGCACAAAAGTTAGCCCATAATCGTGGCCTATATGCCACGATCATGACAGAAGCCCAAGAAATGGCCCACGATCGTGGCTGCATTGGGCAAATGTGCAGACACTCACGAATGTCAAGTTTTAAGGGATTTTTTTGACCTTTCAAACCCCGAAGAAACCCTAAGGTTGCTCAAAACATAAGACGATATAAAAAGAACACAAAGTGGTAGAGAATGAGCTTTTGCATCAACCACCTTAAAAATACCCTAAAGAGAAATCATCGAGACATAGAGGAAGAGAAGAAGGAAGAGAGAAGAGGGGAAGAAGCTGACTCGATGCGCTTTCGAGATCAAGAGGTTTCCCGATGTCGCTGCCTCCCATCCTCCATTTCAATTGTATTTCCTGTTTATCTTCAGTTTTATCATTGTATAGAATTGGATTGAATAGTTGATGATAGAATCTATAATGTTAAGGATGTTTTAAACTCACCTTTGGAGTTTTATTCTTGAATTATTGAAAATCTAATTGTTTATATGTTTATTGGATTTGTTGTGATTTGATTTTGCGATTGCATAATTCGGTAATAAACTAAGAGGGTGAATCGAATGAAAAACGATTAAATTGGACTAACGATAGTTAGGTGATTTAATAGAGGTAAGAATTGAACCAGATCGAGAAATTGTGTGAAGAGAGGTCTTGCATAGGTTTCTAATATTTATTAGAGAACTTCAGAACTAATTAGGGTTTTGGATAGGTTATGAATTGAGAAATTGCAACTTCCATATTCTAATTGGGGTTTATGATTTAAGGTTAATGGTTAAAACTCGAGAGAGTATAATAAAGCCTAGGATAATCTAGAACCAATAATTCAATAATTCATAATCAATTAGGTTAGCATTAAGGATAGATAAAATTCGCTTTCTCTCAATTGGTAATTTCTTTTGGTTGATTCTTAGGTGTCTTTCAGTTGCTTAATAATTAGTATATTTGTATTTGATTCTTAATTTGATTGATTGAATTGAATTCTCATTTTAGTTTTGTTGCATCTTGGATTTCTGTTATAGTTTCTGGCCTTAGATTTTAGGATTAATTTAACTCCCTCCGTGTGGGATTGACACCTTTGGTATTATGCTAATTAACCGTGAACTTGTGGATTATCGAGGGTTAATATTAAAACTTACACATGAAAAACACTCAATTAGATAGCTATCATTCTTCTTGGAGCTTAGAGAAGGAGATGGCACTTCCCAACATTGATTCAATGGAGATATCAATGCCAAGTCACATTAAGCTATGTCATCCTATTAATGTTGTAATTTATTTTTAGATTTTTGTGTTGATTGAATGAGGTTTTATATAGATGATCTTAATATGTTATTTTGATTGTTCTATTATGAACCTATTACTAATGTTGAATGTAATCTGTAATCATTAAATTTGATGTTTGTTAGTAGCATCTAATGATCGTGAATTGTTAGGAATAACATCACTTAGTTTAAATAACTCGAACATGTGAGGTTACTATCTGTTTTGATTGTTTTCCACTTTGTAATGTTGCTTCCAAATTGAATATGGAGATCGTATCCTAGGTTATTCAATAGTTAGGTTTAATTATTGATCGTATCTTAATTGAACACAACCTAAGGGAAAACTAGGATTAATAGAGCATACTATAAGTCTCAAATCAATAGTCCAAAGAGAGGTATAAAAATGTTAAGATGATGGAATATGTTTGGTCGTGTTTAGGCTGAAACTGGCCCTAGAACCAAACATTACCCATATTCGACAAATTAGTCATTTTTTATTACTTATTTTAATTTTTTTTTGATAGTTTACTTTTATTTTATTTTTTTAATTGTTGAAAATCCAAAAACCCCTTTTATATTTTCCTAACATCAATTAATTTTGTTACAAAAATTAACTAAACATTCCTTGTAGATTTGATCTCGACTCACCATAACTACAAATTTTAGTATACAGAGTCAGGTAAATTTTGTAGTGCACTCGACATGCATTGTCAACAATTGAAGAAAGAACTTAATTATGAAATTAATATATGGTAAATTATGGTAGAATCATCTCTTTCTAACACAAATTATAGACCCCCTTTGATCCTGTAATTATTGTTTCTGAACCAACTCCCCTACAAGGAAATTATCCTCCAATATTATAGTTACTAAAGCCATTCCCACTTTGAATCTTTCTATTTTATGACCATCATGTCCATTATTTGGTTTCCTTTTAAATGTTTTCATTGATAATTCTAAAGAAGATTCAATTCAATGGATGCACACTTTTTCTGGCACTTTCTTTAGTGCGTCGTGTTGGTCCATCTTCAAAAACATTAATCATACCTTCCCCTAGCACAAACTAACATGGTGTAAGTATAACTCCCCTTATGCCTTAATCAATTTATGGATGGCTATTAGAAACATCCTTCCTATAGTCGACATAATAGTACACTTCTCTGCCTTGCTAAATTGATGCATTCTATATACACTAAAAATATGGATCACATTTTCTCTCAATTCTAGTATAATCAATACATATTGACTACAATTAGTCAAATGTGTCTCCTAGATAATCAACCAAATTCATGGTTAAGGCTTAAATGAGATGTGAAGGGGTTTTTAGGTGTTCAGAGTTGCTTTTTCCTACCTAGTTGCTAGTATATAGGAAGAAACAATCAACAAGATATTTTGTGATTCTCTTAACACTAAAGAAACTTCTTTGCAGTTCTTACGCAATAGGATCAGATAACACATATTTTCTTACAACAATAGGCACTGCTTTAGTTCTCAATGTCAACTCACTTAGAGAATTAACTAGTTCCTTAATTCCAAGATCTACGCTATTAGTGATTTCTAATCACAATGATGTAATAACAATTCTCATGTATTGTATAGCTTCTTATGAGCTCATGTCAACATTTTCCATATTATTTTATTACATTCTTTCCTTATTCAAAAAATATATTTAATAACAAATATTAACAAAATTATGCATAAACTCATGTCGTTAAACCAAAGCTATCAATGAAAACCTAAAAATAACCAAACACAAACAAAAATCTTGAAAATTTTCAAGCATTTTTTTATATCAATCTTTAAAGCACTCCTTATATTTAAAACTATATTTTCCTTAATATTAGCCATCAAGAATAAGGAAATAGAAAGATAGAAAATGTATAAGAAAATTCTTGATCTAAAGTAATCAGCAAAACTTAAGACCTACAAAACTAAAAATAAAATTGTGGATGATTATTAAAAATTCCAAATGTCATAAAACTTCCAAAATTTTAAATTTAATCAAAATAAAAAATTTCATATATAAATTAGTCAACATAATACATAAAATTTTCTAAAGCTAAATAAATGTATGCATGTAAGTAAAGCTAAAGCCATTGGGAAGCTTAAATGGGTTAGTGAGGGAACTTCTCATCTCTCTCTAACCAATTCTATAACTTTGGACTCTCTGAGCCCTTTTGTATTGTTTCGTATTTGGAACTACTACTATATATTGATATATACACATGTTGTATATGATTTCTTTAAAATCCTTTTGGGTATATATGTCAGTGATTTATAATGTTACATGCCCTTACATGAACCTAGAGTTCATCGGTATGCGAAATCTTAGAGATTTCTGACATATAAGCTTCCAGGTGTGTAAAACCTAGCCCATTGGATTGATATGACCATGGTGATTAAGTTAAATGTGTTCTAATGCCTTAGTGGTGATTATACATGATTTATAAACTTATCGGATACCTAGAAAGCTCAATTGGAAAAGTTGATGTACATAAGGGCTTATTTGCCAATTGTTAAAAGTCAAAGGACTTAAATGTAATTTTTCAATTATTGGAGGATCAATATGTAATTTTATAAAGTTAAGGGTCTTAATTATTATTTTCAAAAGTCTGGGGACCAAAATAAAAATAAAAGTTTTGGTGATTCCCAAATTTGGGCCTTCATTGCAAATTTAGTAAAAGTTTGGAGGGTAAAATAGTAATTTCACATAAACTAAGGGCAAAAAGGTAATTTCACCATATTTTGGTCAAAGAAGACTCAATATTCTAGACCCTTCTTCATATATGGCCGTGCACCCCACTATTAAAGAATTAAAACATTTTGTTTTAATTAAAAGAAAGGAGAAGAGAGGAGGAGGAGAACCCATTTTCGGCTATCACTAAAATCCTACCCTTTTTTTGATTCTCCAACCCAAATCAAGGTGTTCTAAGCTAATTTGGGATTAAGGGACTCACATATATCATTAGATTTGAGAATTTATCAAAGGATTTTAAGATATCACTAAAGGAACATTTTGGTAAGTTTTGTCTCATCTTTCTCTACATTATGATTTTGAAGAAGATGTATATTGGATAAGGCTTGGTCGAAATGATGGGAGAAGGAATGGATTAATGCAATGAGTTATATAAGTATGATGAATATGGCTTAAATGAAGGAAATTGGATTGTATGGAGGGGTGAAATGTGTTATTGTTTGGAAGTGTTTGTTATATAACAAGATAGGAGCATGAATTAACATGATAAAGTCTTGAAAATATGACTTAATAGTCATGCACATTAGGTTTTTCATAAAATGTTCAATTGAACTTGGCTTAGGATTTAAGGATTCGTAATGATATGCATTGGAAATGGCTTTCATGTTTACTTATAGTGAACTTGAATTTTTATCAAATAGATGCCTTTTAGAAAAATGCCTATCCTTTCCACCAGTTAAAAACTAGGCTAACTCTAATTGGAAACATCTTGATGTCAAAAATGTGTTGGTTAGTGAAGAGGATTCCTTCATCATTAAATTTTCATTAAAGGATAAGGTGTAAAAGGTGATTGCGTAGGATCATTGGCATATTTATAGGGAGACTACGTATCTCTTTGGATAAAGCTAGGTTAAGCATCATTCTAAATTGGGTGAATTTTTACCGAGTTTTACTTGAGTACTGGTAATAGAAGGGTTGAGTTACATAACCAGCTCTATAGGTTGACCATTAGGCCTACATAAAAATATAACAAACCTTAACTAAATATATTTTAAGCTTGTTTTATTGGAGTTAAGGTCAACAAGGAACTGCCTGAGTCAATAAATATTAGCTTCTTCTTCTCTTATCTTTTTAGCAAGTTTGTTATTATGTATGTAACTTAAGCTCTTGTATTATGTGTTTAATATACAAAAGGCTTTCCTGAGCATTTGTTAATAGGATCAAGGGCATTAAGAAAAAAGAATTGGCTCAAGTTTAAAGTTCAACTTGAGCTTTGTTGTTTTTTATCATAATAAATAACAAGTTGCTGAAGAGAATGTTGTTTTTAGCATTGCTTAAAAGGAATAAACTTTTCTTTTTGTTGTTAGGATTTGTATGGTAAAGTTCCATTAAATTTTGGATCAATTCATTCGTCCCCTAATTTAATTAAACTTAATGACTTTAATGCTAAATTGACTTTTCAGAATAAAATTGTTAACATTAATTCTGTTGGACCTCGTTTTCGAAGTCTAACTATTCGAAACCATAAAACCTGAGCGTATTCCAACGAAATCTCCTTAGCCATCATCGGTTCATCTTCACGCTATGATACCATAAATGTTTGATCCCTGAGTCCCAGTGAATGGGTTCGCCGTGACAAACTTTATGTTTTTCTTTTGACTTCGCCGTAGTGAAGGTCTAGAATTTTCACCCGCTCTTCTTAGGAAAAATACGTCGTGACGAAGTTCTAGGATTAATCGAGAATTGTTCTCGGGAAAGGTTCTCCACGGTGATCCTTATGGTTTCACCGCGGGTCATCACGCTAGTCAAAATAAAATAACTAGACTACTACTATAGTAGTGGTGAGTCTAGGTCGATCTCACAAAGAGTGTGTATAAAGTTTAAGAAATGAAATTAACCGGTGTTTAAACTTAACGGGAGGTTTTGGATTTTTGAAAGAAGAAAATAAAATGGAACTAACTATAAAAACAAATTAAGGAAAACATGCAAAAAATGATAAAAGTGGGGAATTCAGTAGGGACTCGTTCTTTGGTTCAATCTTGGCCTACACCCTAATTAAGCATATTTCATTATTTTGTTATTCTTTAATCTCTCCTAGCAACTATTAATCGGGGGTTAAAAATTAACCCGAGTTTTTCCTTAGGTTTTGTTTAATCAAGATATGATCGTTAATTAAACCTAACCACGGAACAACCTACGATACGATCTCTAGATTTAATTAGGCAGTAGCATTACTGATTAGGAAAACCGATTAATCAAGGCAACAACCACATACGATGCGTCATTTAACTTAGGTCATATTATCCCTATTGATTACGAATCATTAGTCGCTACACATGAATTTCAACATAACAATTACAGATTATATCAAAATTCTAGCAATGGTTTTGCATTTAACGATTCAATGAACACATTAAAATCATCAATTCACAATACCCAATGGATTCATACACAAATAACTGAATAATAACGAAAATCCGATTATCCATACACAATACCCAAATCAATTAATATAGGATAACACAATCAACTCCTAATGAGAAAAAGAATCAACAAAATAATAAAAAATACTTAACCCGAGTCGTCGGCATTGATGTCACCTCTGAATTGCTGTCGAGAGGTCTAGCCTTTCATAGATCTTTCCTGAAAAATTGCTTCAGTCTCCATCTTAATCCCTAACCAAAAATTCCTTAATTTTTTTGTCCACTGCCACTATTCACTGTAGCTGGGACAAATTAAATTCGTCCCTCTTTAATCGTTATGTGCTGCAACCCTTTCTCCAACTCTCCAAGTCACCAGCCTCCCTACGCAGCCATCAAGCCACAGCCCAGCCAAGCTAGCAGTACAGCCCTCCTTTGTTCACGTCTGTTGCGCCACGTCCTCTGCTGCTTTCTCCCGTCCACTATGCTTGTTCCTGTTGCTAATGGGACAAATAAGCTTGCTCTCCTCTTTTAAATCCTCGTCCGCAGGCCCTTGCTTATGCATTTTTATCAAAATGCATAACGCACAGCCAAAACGCAGTACGTGCAACGCAGCGCACAGCGTGCAAAGCAGTGCGCGCCTACGTTTTGGCTCTTGTCGTCATGGTTTGTGTTTTACGCAGACATAGACGTCCACCTGCATTTTCTTCATCTGGCACTGGCATTTTGGGCTGATTTTTTCTGCTATTTTTTTAAATTTTTTTTTTCTTGCTTCATAAAAACAACTAAAGTTGATCTTCAGTAAATAACTCAAATGCAGTATTTTTGACTCATTTTAATTTATTTGCTTCCAAATTGTACCTAAAATTATATATTAATTAAAGTGAATATATTAACCATTTTTTATCATTAATTGCTAAGTATAAATAATTAAATATATCAACAATTAGACACATATCAATTTTCCCCAACACTTAGCTTTTGTCCGTCTTTGGGCAAAACATCCAAATTAAGCTCAAAGACCCGAAACATTTACTCAATTCCTATATTTTTCCATGACTGCATAATCACATCCAAAGATGAGTGACTTTCAAAAATCATAGTAAGAAATCAACATTTCAAGCATTTAATCATGATCAATCAACATTCAATATCTTAAAAAACTGAGCAATCTATTGGTAGACTCAGAAAATGTGTTTAATTAAAATATATCCATAGGTACACTTAACACCATTCATGATCATGACAATCCACAACTTTGCATATCATTTCATTTCTCCACCACTAAAATTCACATCAAAAATTATGAATCAAAGGACTTTTCAATGTTGTAATGTAGGGAAAGGTGAGGTGAGATATATTTTGGTCAAGTAGTATGAAAGTCATCAAAGCTAGTGAAACAAAACACCATTCATAAAAAATTGGGTACCGTTAGTTATGACGAATGTAACATTTACATTTTACAACTCCATTCAGCTCTTATACACAAACCACATGAAGCATATATCAATCCAAATGAATTACTCACAGAAATTATGCCAATGAAATTACAAGAGTGAACTTTCCAACTCAACATCTACCTCATATTCAACATACTCAAATAACACATCCATTACAACTCTAGGAAGATGCATAGACCATAAACAAGTTTTCAACACATATGCAATTCTTCCTTGATACATTTATTTTAAACAATTTTTTCTCTTTTTTCTTTTTTCTCTTTTTCCTTTTCTCTTTCTTTCTTTTCCATTTTCTTTTATTTTCCCCTTTTTTTTCTTTTTCTTTCTTTTCTTTATAAAAAATCAAAATAAACTACATCAATATGGGAATTTCAATGATAAGACATAAATTAACATCCTAATATTATAACCAACCCTCAAATATGTACACCCTCTCACTTAGAATTTTGTACATCCATAAACTCAACAGTCATAAATGTTCCACTAACTTCATGACTTGGGTAGGACATTTAGTTAAGTTTAAAAGCATAAAATGTGATTTATACAATAAGAAAGGATAAAGCTTAAAGGAAAAAATCATGTCAATAGGATAGTCATTTGGTTAATATAGTTTATGAAAAAACAAAGAATACCTTATGATATCCATGTTAATGCACGTGACAAAAATGTGGTCTTGAATAGAAATTCAATGCAAAATCGAGATGGACATGTCATGAAGGTCACATATTATCAAAAGGCAATGAGACTGATATAGATGTGTCAGTCAAATAAGGCTCAAAATC
>JAOQMP010049517.1:0-11036 GCA_027563575.1 Erythroxylum pedicellare | reverse complement strand
TAAACCTAAATGGATTCAAACTAACTAATACACTTTGATTATGCATTTAAATTCTCCTTTGGGTGAAATTTAAATACGTAGATGTAACCTATTATGATGCAAATATAGTTCACTATAATGGACAGTCAATCATATTCTAGTTAACATGCATGCTATATTTGGATATACAATCATATTAACCATATATGTTAATAAAGTCCCTTTAATGTCATTAATTATAAGCAATGGTCCACCTTTGGGTGGCCTCCTAGCGTTATAATTAATAATCCCAATTGTTCACTGCAACCTTTATTTCATTTTAGCATCATATTATAATGAACAATTTAAACATTCACAATTAAATGATTAATATTTTCAAGCTAGGCCACTTTAGTGACAAACAAGCTTTCCATGCAATAAACATTTAATTAGATAATTATCATACATGATCAAATTTAATTTAATTAGTTTGGTCACTTTGGTGACTAACAAACTATGCTAAATTACTATAACGTCATATATCAAATGCAATATATAATAGGAAAATTTTAACTCCAAGCATGGCATAATAAAAATATTCAAAGTACCAATTAAAACATAATATGACACAAAATTATATTATGCAAAGCAAACATATGCTCAACTTTTATGCATATAAAACTAAATTTATCAATTAATTAATGAATTATGAGTTATGACCCAAAATAAATTACCTTAAGTAGGACCAAAATTCAAACTCATAAAAACATTTTATTAAAAAATAATAATAAATCAAAAAAATAAAAAATATATTCAAGCGAGGCAGGTGAGCCACGTGTGTTGTACGCGCCTTATCTTCCTCGCTGACACTAGTTTCGTTTATGTTTTTTAAATTCTTAAATCTTCTTTCTTTTATAGATTCTTATGCAATTTCTTTCCAAAATCCTTTATTGACTTAAGCCAACAATAATGTCATCCACATTTACTTCTTCAGTGGTCAACAAATGAAACAAACCTATAATTTTTTTTCTCACTCGGAACCATCCCTCTATATCTAGTTTCGGTCCATCCATAGATATTAAGTTTCAATTAAGCAATGAGAATGACTTTCAAGTCCTTAGAACATTGATTCTATTAACATCTGAAAATCTTCAAAACTTGTGGTTCATTGTTATTGTGTTTCTATTTTTGTGTTTCTATTTCTTTGTTCCTTTTATGGCAATGTAACGAAGAAAGTTATGCCATTACAAATACAGACAAACAAACGAATAGAAAATACAACCATACAAAACAAACATAAAAACAAAAAAAACCATATAGAAGATACAGAATCATTTATGACGGTAGAACACAAATAATGGAACACCATGGCTCTGATACTAATTGGAAGACAATTTATTGGATCGATTGATTTTGTCATAACTATATCCATCATAGTTTTTGAAAGGATTTAATTCCCTCTCTTCTTCTTCTTCTTTGATTTGTATCTTCAATGGTTCAGATTACATATTTACAAGTTTCTAAAACTTATAAATCCTTTCACCAACCATCATGTTGGTTCATCTTAAAAGAGAGAGGGAAAGGGTCTTTAACCCATTTGAGATCCTTTATTTAATACCCCATAACCATTATCTTTGGTTCTTTTTTATGGGACTCAAATCTATAAGTCACATGGGCCATTAAATAATCTAACAAGTTAATTTAGTTGAAGAAGAGGAGACATCAAGCATATCCTTGTAAGCTATATTGGGAGTGTATATGGTAAAATATCAAATATCAAAGTGCAAATGTATGTTTGAAGGGAATGTAATTCATATATTGGTGGATTGGGGAAGCATGCATAACTTTGTGGATAAAAATTAATATCTATAATTTCAAGGGAGTTAGAAGAGGTGAAGGAGTTGATAATTATAGTAGGAGGAGTAATGAAATTAAGCTACAATCATGTCTGTTGAAATTTAATAAGGAAAATGGGAGGTAAGGAATTTTGTGTAGATGCTTTGGTGATTAATATTGGAGAGATCGATATGGTGTTAGGAGTTCAGTAGTTATCGATGTTGAATGACATTGTATTTGATTATCAAAAGGGGATAATAAAGTTATATTGGTTAGGCAAAAAGATAAAGTTAGTTACTGATGGATGCAGGAAACTAGTAGAAGTACTAGAGACAAAAGTTGTAAGAATATGGAATGACAAAAATGTTATATGTTGTTTTATGGTGGTGTATCAAGAGGGTGATACTACAGGCAAAAATGATCATCAGGTGAAATTGAGAAATTCACTAGCAGTACCAAAAGCTGTGGAACCACTTGATGCATTCCAGGAACAACTACAAGAATTATTAAAATAGTTTGAAGATGTTTTTGAAGAACCTAAATAACCTAGAGGGTTACCTCCATCTAGATTTCATAATCATCAAATAACATTAAAGGAGGAACTGAGGCTATCAATTTTCGAGGTACTCTAGTGATTCTTACAACTAAAAATGCCTCCCCCTCATTTAGCCTTCAATAATATCCTTTTATGGTAAAAACTAAGGATTTTAAGATATACATGGTCACTCGTGAAGAAGGTTTTTAAGATATACATGGTCACTCGTGTAGATGACCGTGTATCTCCAAAAATACCTCAATTCTTGACTTTACACGGGCACAGTGACTTATACAGGCAATATACATGAGAGTGTATCTTCACAAGGGCAGAAACAATGTCTTAAAAACTCTACATCTTTACTGTGACTTATAGGGTCACTATATATGACCATATATTTCTAAAGTTGTTTCAAGTCTTCTTTTTATGCCACAATTTCATTCAAATTCTTCTCCTTTTAGTCTATAAAAGCAATTACTACCTAAAAATACACTTAAAGTAAAATAAGTGTAGCATCCAGTTAGCTTTTAAAAGCCCATAAGCTCCTTCAATGATTATGGTCTGGGCCATGATTAGATTGTTTTTACTTTTCCCAAATCAGTGAACACTCCTCATGTTAAAATAGAGTACCCCAAGTAATCTATGTATCTTGCTCTAAATATGAATTTACTCCCTTTAATAAAATTTGATAAGAGCTTAAGACCTGCAAGACTTGTGTTAAATGCCTCAAGTGTTCCACATTATATAAGTGTATCTTTAAACAAAAGCTAACAGGAACTTCCTGATGTATGGTTTAAAGATCTCGTTCATGATGCTTTGGAATGTGGATGGTGCGGTCGTTGTACCGTTCATGTGTCTAACATCGTCTTAGGTATATCCCTTTCCTTCATACATATTTGGTGATACCTCGACCTCAGATTAAGTTCAGAGTGCCAGTTAGATCCTTGTAGTTCATCCATCAATTCTTCAATTAAGGGTATTAGAAACTTGTTCTTCATTATATGTTTATTTAACTCCATTTAATCGACACACATTCTCCATCTCTTTTCTTATTAATGTCAAATCAATCTTAGCTCTATAAACTCCTTAACAATTCTTTCAATTGCACCTTTTTGCTTTCTAGAATATCTATAAAGCCTGATGTTTAAAACTTCCACTCCTCATAGCTAGATTCCATGATCATATGTTCTCCGGGGAGGAAGTTGCGTGGGCTTTCTAAAGATTTCAATATATTCTGCTAGTAACCCATTCAGTTCATCTAGTGCAGACGCATCGTCAGCTAACTCTAACTTTTACATTTAGAGTTTGGTTGGGTAAGATAAATGTGTCATATATAGGGACCGATCTTTCAAATGATTCATCAGCTTGTTAAACCCTTTTCCAAAAATGATCATAGCTTATTCGTTTGGTTTTCTTACTAATGCTACTATCTCCCCTTCCATCTCAAACTTCATGGTGAAGATTTTAAAAAATTACAAATGATGTTATTAAGAGCTGCCAACCATTAATTCCCAGAGCCATTTTGCATCCCCCCAATTGAATTACTAGTGCATTGGTGCGGAATGTAAGACTTTGCATGCTCCACATCAAGTTTTCACAAATTTGGTGGTAAAATAACTTTAACCTTCCACCTACCGTAATCTGTATAGGTTGTACTTCAATGGTACTTACCTTACTCTGCTTCACAACTGCTTCATCTGCAAAATTATGGGTATCTCTAATATTAATTAGTATGTACAACAATTGTCTACAACGTACGCCCATGACTTGTATCTGTTTGTAATCCTCAAGGCCTCTCAATCCTGTCATAGCCTGTATGGACACATTAGGTCACACCAATTCATTTTCTTCATCCCCTCCAATTCTTTATTTAGTATGTACAACAATTGTCTACAACGTATGCCCCTGACTTGTATCTGTTTGTAATCCTCAAGGTCTCTCAATCCTGTCATCGCCTGTATAGACACATTTTCATCCCCTCCAATTTTTCCATTTGTTGCTCCTCTATTCCTTCCTCATCTATCATAAACAACTGCACATATTTCTTCTTACACTTATACCCCTGGGTGTAACATTCATCACATCAAACACAATCGCTGGGCTATCTTATCATTGAATTCCCTACTGCTTACTGATCTTTTCCCTTTTAGGTTCCTGTGATAATTCATTTTACTAACGTTGACTTGATATTTATACTCAGTAGTATCCTTGCTTCCATATTATTGGATTTGGGGAGCCCACTTACATAAGAGATCTTTAATATGAGCCTAGTGAGAGTACATACTTGTGGGCTTTGACACCACACTTCAACCCAAAACCTTAAGGAATTAGGTTTATTGGTCATTTCCACTTATATATCTTTCATTAGTTCCATCTCTTTCTAATGTGGGATTCATATTCACACTTGACATTCTAACAATCTCGCCCTCAAGTGTGAACTTCCACATTGAGCGAAAGCCTTTTTTCTTAGTAACTCGAGTATATGGTGTCACCAAGAGCCCTTTTACTCTACTAGTATGGGCCCACCAGGAGTCTCCTTACTCTTCTTCATGAGGAGGTAACCACGGAATCTGAATACTGTCTCCATACTTATCACTTGCCAAACCATCGACTCTGATACCATTTATTGGATTTGGGGAGCCCACTTATATGGGAGATCTTCAATATGGGCCTAGTGAGAGAACATACTTGTGTGCTTTGACACCACACTTTAACCAAAACCTTAAGGAATTAGGTTTATAGGTCATTTCTACTTATATATCTTTGACCAGTTCCATCTCTTTCTAATGTGGGATTCCTATTCACACTTGACATTCCAACACATATGCTTATTAGGTGGTGTGTGGGACGTTTGTAGTTTTATTAGACATTAGCTTTCCTCCCTTTAATGGTGATGTTTGTGATGGGGTTTTCATTCCTTTATTTTGCTAAGGGAATGCGCCAATATAGCTATAATAACTTCCTATTTTCTTGTCAACATATAATCTTGTTTCAAATTCTGAGGATCTTTTAACAGTTAATTCTAATTCAGGTTTCAATCCTTTAAAAAAAATTTCACCAAATAATCTTCAAACATCGATAGTTTGTTGGAATACTTGTCAAAAAGCACACAATATTCTAATATTGTTCCCAATTGTATAAGTTCCTTTATATCTCGCACAAGGTCCTCAAACAGGCACTCATCAGATCTTTGATTGACTAGAGTTACAAATTCAAGCCAATCCATCGTCTTCGAGTTCCTTCTATTTTTTAGTGATAACTGGTACCACTCCTAGGCTTGGCCTTCCAGATGCATAGAGGGTATGCTCACTTTTGGATGGTTTGGGGTGTGCTTTAGTGCGAAGAATTACTCACATTTATAAACACAAGCCTTCAAACAATAGGAACTCAATAATGCTAAATTTGTTTAAGTGTATATATCCTTCACCTGCTCCCACAACTCTTGTTTTATCGTTTGCATCTTCCTTCCTTATCTTCTACATTAGCTATTGAAACACGGTCTGCTCCTCAAGTTCCTTCCATTATGGTTATTTCTAAGAATCGATTGCTCTAATACTAATTGTTATAAAATTTAATTTGACAATAGTAAGGAATATGGAGTAACCAGAATAGGAAGATAGAATTAAGATTGAAAAAGGAGGAGCAGGAATTTCATTGCATATCTTTTCCAAGTTCGTTGTAATGACCCTTTACATAGTATATCACCCCTCCACAACATTACATATGTACTAGTGGTAGTTATTCTTGTCATGCAGGGTATCACTCAAACCATAAATTTTAAGAGTCTTCATTTGTGAATGTAAAAATACCATATTAATAAACATATAAATGTGCCCTTATTACATTATACTTAATTACAATAACAATTCATTATTATATTATACAATGTTAAGGAAAATGCCCTTGGATCGGATACCGGTTGAATTTAATAGCCCGAAAAATATTAATAAAAATAAAGATAGACAAAATAAAATGGGACAGAATGTAAAGATTTACGTGGTTCGGTCAATATGACTTACGTCTACGGCCAGAGGGTGATCAATTTTGCTAATATGTGGAGAATGCATACAAGTACAAAGGCTGGCACTAAAGGCTTGTAAAACTCATCAAATATACAGAAAATAACTGAAGAAATGATGAGAAGATTTGTACTGTTTTGGTGCCTGAAGGAGAGGAAAGAATGGTGTGTTAATGTCTCAAACCATGCCTTCTATTTATAGCTAAAGTCCCAAGCTTCTATCCAAAATTTCTTCAATCTGTGTGCAATCTCAACAATTGACATCAATGTCATGTGCACAAAGAAAATAATGTATCTATGACAAATTCTACATAGTGGCCATCTATTTTTGACTTAGTGAAGTAGGCCAAAGCATACAACCAATAGCCAATAATTTTTGACTTATTGGAGAGGCCAAGGCATGCAACAAATCTCTACATTGACTTGGTCCCCAACAATTAGTGCTATGCTCCACCTTCTTCGACAATGCCCTAAAAGGGCTATATTACCAACTATAAATGCCAATCAAGTCCAAGCACTACTTGAACTTGTAAACTGGAAGAACCTTCGTAAACATGTCAGCAGGATTGTCCTTAGTGTTGATCTTCTGAATAAGGACCTTCTTCTCTGCAATAGTATCTCGAATGAAAAGATATTTCACATCAATATGTTTCGTCCTCTCATGATACATCTGGTCTTTTGTCAAATGAATAACACTCAAACTGTCACAATAAACAGTAGTAACCCCTTAGTGAAGGTATAACTCACCAAATAAACATCTTAACCATAATGCTTTTTGATAGCCTCAGTAACTGCCATATATTCTGCTTCAGTAGTAGAAAAAGCCACTAATATGTTGTAGAGTAGCTTTCCAGTTAATGACACAACCTCTAATGCAAAATACATAACTTGTCAGAGACCTGCGTCTGTCGAGATCACCGGTATAATTTGAATATACAAAACCAAACAAAGTGTTGCTGGTTTTACCAAACTCCAAACAAAAGTTTAAAGTGCCTTTTAAGTATCTGAGAATCCATTTCATCGCCTGCCAATGTTATTTTCCAGGATTGGCTATATATCTGCTAACAACATTAATAGCTTGTGAAATATTAGGATGAGTATATACCATTGCATACATAATACTACTGATGACACTAGAATATGGAACTCGTGCCATATAATCTTCCTCTTCCTGTGATTGTGGTGATTGAGCAGTAGATAGTCTAAAATGACTAGCAAGAGGAGTACTAACTGCTTTGGCATCTCGCATGCTAAATCTCTCCAAAACTGTATTGAGATAATTGTCCTGGGTCAAGAATAATTTACCAACTTCTCGATCACGTCTTATCTCTATGCCAAGATTTTCTTTGCTGCTCTTAAATCTTTCATCTGAAATTCACCATGTAATAAGGCCTTCAAATGGTGAATATCTGTGACTTTCTTGGTAGCAATGAGCATATCATTAACATATAACAATAAATAGATGAATGAGCCATTATCTAACTTTCGAAAGTAAACACAACTATCATACATGCTCCTGGAGAAATCATAACCTAACATAAATGAATCAAACCTCTTGTACCACTATCTTGGGGATTGCTTCAATCCATACAAGGATTTCTTCAACAAACACACCTGGTCTTCCTTTCCTGTAACTTCAAAACCTTTAGGTTGTTTCATATAAATCTAGTCATCTAATTTGCCATGCAGGAATGCTTTCTTGAAATCAAGTTATTGTAATTTCAAATCAAACATTGCAACCAATGCAAGTAATACACGAATAGAGTTATGTTTCACCACTGGTGAGAAAACATCATTAAAATCAACACCTTGTACCTGACTATAGCCCTTTGCAACTAAACATGCCTTAGACCTTGCATTTTCAATACCTGAAGTACCTTCTTTTCTTTTAAAGACCCATTTGCAGCCAACAATTTTCTTACCCTTTGGCGGCTTCACCAGAACCCAATTATCATTCTTGTGCAAAGATTCCATTTCTTCATTCATGGACGCCACCCACTTATCAGCATCAACATTTGAAACTGCCTTTGTATATGTGGAAGGTTCACTGTCTCTACCTGTTTCCTGTGCTATTAATAAAGCATATGCAACTAAATTTGCATACCTCTGTGGTGTTCAAATCTCTCGTCTTGATCTGTGTCTCGTTATGGAATGTTCTTCTTCTACTAATTTATCTTGAACATGATCAGGATCTAGTTTATCAGCTTGATCTGTCTAATGTGTAGAAGACGTCTGTGAAGAACCTGAACTACCAATCTCTAACTCCACCTGTTTCTGTGTACTATCCTCTTTTTCTAAATTTCAAAGATTACAAAACTCTTTTCTAGGATACAACATAGAGGATTCATCAAATGTAACATCCCTACTAATTACAAATTTCGGTGACTTGGGATCATGGCACCACAAACGATATCCTTTCACCCTTGAAGCATAACTAAGGAAAATACATTTCTTAAACTCTAACTTTCCCTCATTTACATGCATATATGATGTACACCCAAATATTCTTAAAATAGAGTAATCAGCAGGAGTACCTAACCAAACTTCCTCTGGAGTCTTGAAATTAAGAGGAGCACAAGGAGAGCAGTTGACGATGTAGCAAGCTGTAGCAATGGATTCTGCCCAAAAATCAAGTGTCCGGTTCATGCGCTCGTCAACTCCATTTTAATGTAGAGTCATTCTGATAGTGTGATGCCGAGCAACTCCTTCATTCTTGAAAAATTCATTGAATTCACCTCCATAAAATTCCAAACCATTATCTGTCCGTAGTCGTTTAACATGTTTTCCTGTTTGCTTTTCAATCAAAGCTTTCCATTGCTTAAAGGTTAAGAAAACATCATTTTTATATTTCAAGAAATACACCCAAACCTTCCTTGAATAATCATCAATAACAGTCAACATATACTGGGCACCACCTTTAGATGGAACACGAGAGGTCCCCCAAAGGTCATAATGAATATAATCCAAAGTACCTTTAGTTTTGTGAACAGTTAGAGAATTGAAACTGACTCGTTTATGCTTCCCAAGGATACAATGCTCACAAAAGTTGATCTTATCAGTACTTTGACCACAAAGTAGGTCTCTCTTGCTTAACAACGTTAAACCTTTCTCACCCATATGTCCTAAACGCATGTGCCACAATTTGGTAATGACACCATCAATAGAGATTGCCGCAACACCTGTTACTATAAATCCCTGCAAAACATACAAACTGCCAGACCTGCAAGCTTTTATCAATACAAGAGCACCTTTAGAAATTTTCAAAACTCCACCTTCAGTTGAGAACTTGCACCCTTGAGAATCCATAGTGCCCAAAAAGATGAGATTTTTCTTCAAATCAGGAACATGTCTAATGTCAGTGAGTGTTCTAATGATACCATCATACATTTTGATTTGGACTGTACCTTTACCAACAACTTTACAAGAATCATTATTACCCATCAAAACAATTCCCCCATTCAGTAACTCATAAGTGGAAAAACACTCCCTGTTGGGACTTATATGGTAAGAACAAGCTTAATCTAAAATCCACTCCTTATTAGACCTAACTTTATCTTCTGTGACTACAAAGATAATTCCCTTATGCTCATTTATTGCTAAACTAGCCTCGGTAGTGTTGCTATTATTCTGCTCAACTTTATTTTTCTCCTTATATTTCAATTTATAGCAGTCAGCCTTTATATGCCCTTTTTTTTACAATAATTACAAATTTAATTTCTATGTCTAGATTTTGATTTGCCTTTGGATCTACGTCTTTCAAAATCTCTATTTTTAGATCTATCCTATATGAATAGTCCCTCTGCCTGACTTCCACTAGTCTCCCCAGTGATGTCCCTATCAATTTGCTCTTTTGACTTTAATGCAGACTTAATACTATTATATAAGACCAACTATTTCCCATAAATCATAGTATCACGAAAATATTTAAAGGACCAGGGAAGGAAACATAACAACAATATGGCTTGATCTTCATCCTCAATTTTTACATCTAAATTCATCAAATCCAAAATAAGAGTATCAAATTTATCCAAATGTAAAAGAATAGATGTACCTTCTGTTTCCTCAACATGTACAACTTCTGTTTCAAATAAAGTTGATTTTCCACTGACTTCTTCATGTATATAGCTTTCAATATGTCCAACATACCTTTAGCTGTATTTTCACCAGCAACCTCCTGCAAAACCTCATTGAAGAGACTCAATATGATAGTTGATCTAGCCTTTTTATCTAGATCCGTGAATTTATCTGACGCCATATCTGCTGGCTTTTTCTCCACTCCATCAAGTGCAATTTCACACTCATCTTGTATTAAAATGGCTTGCATCTTGAACTGCCACATACTGAAGTTAACGCTCCGGTCAAACTTTTCAATAGAGGTCTTCGTTATCGTCATAATGGCTGATAGGTCGTTAGGCAACCAAAAATAATTCATGTTCCTGAAACAACAAAAACTTGTAATAGTGGTGAAACAGGGTCGAACCACAAAGAGTTGTAATTATCAATTCCTTTCGAAAAAAAGAAATTAAATAAAAGGGGGATTTGAGATTAAAATTTAGATTGTGAATAAAGAGTAGAAAAATAAGGAAAACAATTGCCTCAGAGAAAATTTGCAAACAAGGGTATTGAAACTCAATCGAAAGCACAATCGTTGTCTTGATTTCTAAAATTGATCATTGATAACTAAACATA
>JAOQMP010049480.1:0-11039 GCA_027563575.1 Erythroxylum pedicellare | reverse complement strand
ATCATTGTTCATAAACTTAACTTTGCAGTTTGACTGTTATAAACAAACTTTTCTTAGTTGTTTGTTTTGAATTATATATATATATATTGTGGAAGGAAGTTTTCATTATAAATTACTTTTATTATCTTGTAACTCGTCTTTACCGGCATTACAGTGAATCGAGCTAGTTTTTTGGGTCAATATGAAATTCCATTCTTTCTCATGTCCTCAGCAATGATGTTGGGAAGTTAAAAGACAACTAAGCCATTTTCATCAATGAGCTAAGACATTCACAAAAACTTGTTCAAGTCATCAACTTGCATAACACTAATAATCTGAATTTCACTCGCAGTCTCTCTTTCATTTCATTGGATTATCAAATTTTATGGCTTTATGAACTTCTCCTATTATAAGTTTGTGCGTTTTGGCCCGTTAAACAGAGCAGGGAAGCTAGTTCTTCCATTAGTCTAATAGTCCCAAAGTTCCGGTGAAGTTGATCATTGGCACTGCAATGATTTAGCGCAAGCTTTACCACTATTTATATATTGATGGCCAACTGTATTATGCTTTACCATCAAGTCTGTATCCATCTGAACTCCGCGAAGCAACCCAAACTGCATAATTTGGGTTGATTGGAATTCTATTTGTGGAATTCTAGGCATCTTTTAGGCTTCCTGTACGCCCCAAAACTAAAGATCAGCAATGCTTGATGCTTGTTGTCTAGCCACGCTTCTCGTTCTTAGGAAAGATCTTTAAACCTTCATCAGCACTATCTGGGAGAACAGATAGAGATACTAACTCCTCAAGTCTTTGCATTTGAACCCTCCATTCTCCTGACAGCTTGAGAGATGCAAGTTACAATCCCGTTATTTAGTGGCATAACATCTCCTAATTAAGAGATATTTCACCAGGCTAAGTTTTAGGTGTAAAAGAATTAAAATGTCTAGTTTTGATAACCTATCATGCAGACTCTTATAAGAGATCTGACCCATGGCCAATAGGTCAAGCTTTTGTGGAGGCCAACTCTATTAGGAATTATTCTCGCCGATCGTTTAGCCAAAACATGTGGATAGCTGTAATTAAGAATAGCTGATCTTTAGGCATAGCACAAGCAATGATTAACTCTTGTGGATCTGTATATAATATTGTACAATCACTGCATAAAAGATGTAGCCATTTCAAGTCAATTTTCTTCAGTACTTCGATTTCTTTACATGGTATTAGAGCACTGTTCCTGGTGCCTTGAAAAATATCCAGTCTTCATTCTCCTTCGGCAATGGCAACTGAAGGCCAACCTTCATCAAACAAAGCTCTTGTGAAATTCAACAGTGATCCATCAAGTCCATACCATGTTCATCCTTCAGACCAACCTGGACACATGCTTGTCCCAATCAAATTAAACGGTGCCAATTATCAATCATGGAGCAAATCCATGATCCACGCCCTCATAGCAAAAACAAGATTGGCTTCATCGATGGCTCAATTGAGCCTCCATCACAAATAGAAGAGCCGACAGAATTTGCCCTATGGAATCAATGTAATAGCATGATTCTATCATGGATGACACACTCGGTGGAATCAGACTTAGCAAAAGGAATGGTCCATGCAAAAACTGCCAAACAAGTCTGGGAAGATCTCCGTGATCAGTTCTCACAAAAGAATGCTCCAGCGATTTTTCAGATTCAAAAGAACATAGCTACCATCTCTCAAGGTAATATGTTTGTTTCATCATATTTCACAAAAATTAAAGCTCTTTGGGATGAGTTAGGGACACATCGCGCGCTTTCAACTTGTAATCAGATAAAGATTCTCATGGGTCTCAACGAGACTTACAAGCTAGTTCGGACCAATATACTCATGATTTCTCCACTACCTAATGTTCGTCAAGCCTACTCTCTTGTTGTTCAAGAAGAAACTCAACGTCAAATGACATCTGAAACCACCGAGAATTTTTCCATCGCTGCTGTAGTACGAGGTCGAGCAAATAACTATTCAAAGGCCTCCAAACACAAATATTGTGAACATTGCACAAAATTTCACTACAAATTTTGTGACAAAAAAGGCCACACTGAGGATAGATGCAGGATTAAGAATGGAACATGGGCTCCCAACAATCAGGGAGTTCAGAACAATCGTCATCGTCAACAACAACATGGTCCTAAAGGGAATGGACCCAAATTTTCTCCAGCTGCTAATGCGATAGATTCATCTCAACTAGCACAAGGGGGAGACGATAACTCCAACAGATTAGTGCAAGGTTTTTCAACCGAGCAGCTTCAACAACTTGCCAAGGCTATTTCCATGATGAATCAAAACTCCAAACCTGGTAACAATGACATATATGCAAATGCTACAAGTTTGTCTATGTTCTCTAATGTTTTAATCAATTCTGCATTCACAAAGCCTTGGATCTTAGATAGTGGAGCCACTGACCACATTACATATGATCCAAATCTACTTACACACACAAAATCCCCAGCAGTTTCCTTAGTTAATTTACCCACTAGTTCCACCGCACCAATCACCACCACTGGTACAGTTTCTTTTAACCATGACATAACACTTAACAACGTTTTGTGTGTCCCGTCTTTCCACCTCAATCTCATGTTTGCTAGCAAATTAACTACTGCCTTAAACTGTTGCGTTACTTTTTTTTCCACATGGTTATATTTTGCAGACTTGGCTACGGGGAGGATGATTGGCTCGGGTGAACAACGTGGTGGTTTGTATTACATGTCTCCACTAATACAAACTCCAAAGACCTTTCAAGTGTCTAAAATTCCATATTTGTGGCATCTGCGTCTCGGACACCCATCACTTTCACGCCTTAAATTGCTTTCTTCTTTGCTTCCATCTAATAGTGTCTCTTTCCACAATAATTGTACTGTTTGTCCCATGGCAAAACAGACAAGATTGCCTTTTCCTACTAGTTCAATATCAACTCATAGTCCATTTGAATTGTTGCATTGTGACATATGGGGTCCTTATAAAGTTCCAACACACTCAGGGGCAAGGTATTTCTTAACCATTGTAGATGATTTCACTCGATGCACATGGGTGTTTCTCATGCAACACAAATCTGAAACACAAACTTTATTGCAATCATTCATTACATTTGCACATACGCAATTTCATGCAAATGTTAAAATCTGTACGAGTTGATAATGGGTCTGAATTTCTTTCCATGCGTAACTATTTTCAATCTCATGGCATTGAATATCAACGCACTTGTGTTTATACTCCACAATAGAATGAGGTAGTTGAACGTAAACATCGTCATATTCTCACAGTTGCACGTGCATTGATTTATCATTCACACTTACCTCTAACCTTTTGGGGAGAATGTGTCAAAACAACGGTGTACCTTATAAACTGTATTCCCTCACCTGTCTTATCAAATAAATCCCCTTTCGAGTTGCTTTATCACAAGCCACCATCACTTACTCATTTAAGAGTTTTTGGTTGTTTGTGTTATGCCACAATAGTTCATCCCACACACAAATTTGAACCTCGCGCCAAAAGATGTGGCTTTGTAGGATATCTTACCAATCAAAAGGGTTACAAACTCTATGACTTAACTTCCAAAAATTTTCTTGTCAGTAGAGATGTTGCATTTCATGAAAATACTTTCCCTTTCTCACAACATCCCTTTCCACAAACCACTGAGTCTGTTCTGCCAAACCTGGCCATCGATATACCATCACCCTTTTTTCCTCTACATCCTGCTAAGTCTACCACACCTGTTGAGACAACATCTTTATATGAACCTGAAGTTGAATCTTCTTCTTCTTCTTCGTTATCTGAACCCACGCTTAACCAATCTGATCATCTCCCATCTCTACCTCCGCCTTTGTGCAGATCCATTCGTCCTAAGTTCACTCCGGTATGGCATGATGACTACGATGTTGAAGCCCCATCCACTCTTTGACCTCAGGCTCAAGTCCATTGCAAGGTACAAGGTATCCTTTCTCACAATTTTTTATCTTATTCTCGTTTGTCTTCCCCTCAATGTGCTTTCCTAGCTAACATTACAGCTAACAAATAACCCACTTTATATGCTCAAGCTATCATGGATCTGAATTGGGTAGCAGCTATGAATGCAGAGCTGGCCGGATTAGAACAAAATCATACATGGAGTTTGATTCCCCTTCCCCCTGGTCACAAACCCATCGGCTGCAAATGAGTTTACAAAATTAAATATAACTCTGATGGCAACATTGAGCGATATAAAGCACGCCTCGTTGCCAAAGGCCATACACAGGTTGAAGGGATCGATTACAGTGAAACATTTTCTCCTACTGCAAAACTCACCACCCTCAGTTGCCTCCTCATGGTTGCTGCTGCAAGAAATTGGATCACTCATCAGCTAGCCGTGCAAAATGCTTTCCTTCATAGGGACTTACATGAAACTGTTTACATGCAACCGCCTCCAGGACTTCGCCGACAGGGGGAGAACATTGTGTGTTGACTCAACAAGTTGCTTTATGGTTTAAAGCAGGCTTCAAGGAATTGGTTTTCCACATTCTCAGGTACCATTCAACAGACCGATTATCAACAGTCCAAAGCAGACTACTTCCTCTTCACAAAGGCACACGGTACTTCATTCACTGCTATACTTATTTATGTAGATGATATTCTCTTAACAGGCAATGATCCTAGTGAAATAATATCTCTCAAGGAACGTCTACTCACGCATTTCCGCATCAAGGATCTAGGTGACTTGAAATACTTCTTGGGAATTGAGTTTTCCCGATCCAAAAATGGGATTTTTATGTCTCAAAGGAAATATGCACTGGATATTTTGGAAGATACAGGACTTACAGATGCTCGTCCGGAGAAATTTCGATGGAGCAGAACTTAAAATTAACACCCATAGATGAGGCTTTGCTAAATGATCCAATTAAGTATAGAAGACTAGTTGGAAGGTTAATCTACCTTATTGTCAGAAGGCCTTATATTGTTTACTCAGTTCGGACGTTGAGCCAATTTATGCAACAACCACGTAAACCACATTAGGATGCTGCAATCCGAGTTCTTAAATACATCAAAGGAACTCCAGGCCAAGGTTTACTCTTGTCTTCCAGCAACAATCTCTCATTAAAGGCTTTTTATGATTCTGATTGGGGTGGATGTCGTACCACAAGAAGATCAGTGACTGGATATTGTAGTTCTTGGAAATTCACTCATATTATGGAAATCTAAGAAACAAACAAATGTTTCTCGATCATCAGCAGAAGTCGAGTATCGAGCCATGACGAACATTTGCTTAGAGCTAACTTGGCTAAATTACATTCTTCAAGATTTGAAAGTGTCGTTGACAGCCCCTGCACCTCTATATTGTGATAATTAGGCAGTCTTACATATTGCAGCTAATCCTGTGTTTCATGAACGTATGAAACACATTGAAATAGACTGCCACATTGTTCGAGAAAAGTTGCAATCAAGGATGATCAGTCCATCATATGTACCAACACGTCACCAACTCGCTGATATATTCACAAAGGCTTTAGGAAAGGATCAATTTACAACGTCGTGTGACAAGTTGGGACTTCATAACATTCACTCACCAACTTGAGGGGGAGTATTAGAAATTATTCTTGCCTATAGTTTAGCCAAAACATGTGGATAGCTGTATTTAAGAATAGCTAGTCTTTAGGCATAGAACAATCAATGATTGACTCTTGTAGATCTGTATATAATATTGTACAATCATTGCATAAAAGAAGTAGCCATTTCAAGTCAATTTTCTTCAGTATTTTGATTTTTTTACAAAGGAGGTGAGCTTAATGATGACTTGATGATGAATAGAAGGTAGGATTGTTGCAATAGACGATGTTGAAGACAGAGCCATTGAGAAAGGACTTGCCCAGGAAAAAAAATGATGAAGTCAAGAACGAGAAAAGAAAGGAGGGTGCTTAGGCCAGGAATTGCTCTGATACCATATAACAATTTGGTCTAGATTTTTCTTCTATATTTAGTACCGAAGGTTACAATATATATAGTTGTATAACTGCACTTGTTTAGGAGCTAACTTCTGTACATTTCAAAATGCAAAATAAATGCATAATATTTGATTGTTGCTGATTTGTAGAAACCGATTGAATGGCTTTAAATAGCTTGAGCTGAAATGGACGAAAATCCCGCCAGTTTGAATGAAAGGAAATCTTGTTGGCTTTAAATGGAATCTCAAGTCACAAGGAGCCGTCAGTCCTCTTCTTCCTCTGATGTGTAATTATGGGCTTATTAAAGAAGGTTCCTATAATAGTCCTTATTCATAGCAAAAAGATATCAAAACCTGTTAACTTGCTATGTTCCTACAAGACTCCTATGCAACAGGGCTACAGAAGATATCATCGAGAGTTCATGCCACAAAAGGTACTTGGCAATGCTGGGGGCTTGAGAAAAGCCATAAGTTCTAGGCCTAAATTCCCTCAAGCAATTTGCGAACTCCATCATCTAATTTTGATGCGTGAACTAAAGATAGTCATGCACATGGTAATGAAATTTCTGGCTCGTCCATATTATTGAAAACACTAAAAGCACTTACGTTTGGCACAAGATGGACGTAAGACTTCGTACAATTAGATCTTTCTAAATCTCACATATCAGTGAAATTCCTACTAAATATTGTTGTCATTGATGTTAATATTGTTATGTTAAGAATGACTTAATTAAATAATTATTGAATTAAGTAATTAGAAAGGATAATTTTGGACATTTTGTCATTAATTACACTACTGTAATTATTTCAAAAGTCACATCTTTCTCATAATTTTTTTTAATTTTTTGGCTAAGGTCAAGTGTACTTATCTCTCCACCATATTAACATGTTAAATTGTAGGGAGAGCCAACTTTTACTTCTAATTTAACTCATTCTTGACCTATTAATAATTTAATAAATTAACAGAATTTATTTAATAAAAATAAAAAACCAGAATTTACTTTGAATGGAGAATTAGAGTATTATTATCGTCACATGAATTATAATTATGAATAAAATGTAAACAATTTATTTTTTTAATTAAGATAGTAATTAGTTTAATCCAAACCAAAACAATATTATTTTAGTTGATAAAATGAAGAAGTTAATAGACGTAGACAATATTGTCTTAAGTTTAAATCTGAATCTAATTCAAAACTAATTAATTCGAATTTAATTCGTTATTTTTAGATTGAGTCTAGTCGGACTTATTTTTTTAACCCTAATTTTAAAATTTAAAAATAACAACTAGAATACAATAAAAAGTATCCTAAGAGCATGGATAGTAATGAGTCAATCTCAAATTGAGCCATCATTAGCTCGATCAAACCCGACTCTCAAGCTTGCATCTCGGATCGCTCAAGACAATATCATTTTAGAGAATCTTTCTAAAACAACTTCGGTTTAGATGACCCGTTTCTTAAATTTAAGACTAAAATTATATCATGTTCAAATATGATCCAACCTGAATTTGACATGATTTTAGACTAGTCATGATCTCTACCTAGAAGACTTTACAATAACATTGTTTACTAATTTGCTTTTGTAAGAAGATAAAAATGAAACAAATCTCAAAGTCCAAACTTAGTTTGAATTCAATCATATGTAACACAAACACATACGTAAAGCTGAACTCCCCATCATACCATATATAGTGTAATTATCTCATAAGTCACATCTTTCTCATCATTTTTTATTTTTATTTTTTGGCTAAGGTCAAGTGTACTTATCTCTCCACCATAACATGTAAAATTGTAGGGAGAGCCATCTTTTACTTCTGATTTAACTCATTCTTGACCTATTAATAATTTAATAAATTAATATATTTTATTGTAATAAAATAAAAAATCAGAATTTACTTTGAAACGAGAATTAGAGTATTTAATCATCACATGAATTATAATTATGAATAAAATGTAAATAATTTATTTTTTAATTAAGATAGAAATTAGTTTAATCAAAACTAAAATAACATTTTTAATTCGTTGATTTTAGATTGAATCTAGTCGAACTTATTTTTTTAACCCTAATTTTAAATTTTAAAAATAAGAACTAGAATACAATAAAAAGTATCCTAAGAGTATGTATAGTAAAGAGTCAAACTCAAATTGAGTCATCATTAGCTCGATCAAACCCGACTCTCAAGCTCGCATCTCGGATTGCTCAAGACAATATCATTTTAGAGAATCTTTTTAAAACAACTTCGGTTTAGATGACCCGTTTCTTAAATTTAAGACTAAAATTATATTGTGTCCAAATATGATCCAACCCGAATTTGACATGATTTTAGACTAGTCATGATCTCTACCTAGAAGACTTTACAATAACATTGTTTACTAATTTGCTTTTGCAAGAAGATGAAATTGAAACAAATTTCAAAGTCCAAACTTAGTTTGAATTCAATCATATGTAACACAAACACGTACGTAAACCTGAACTCCCCATCATAACATATTTCAACATTAGTGTTCTTAATTGATAAAAAGTTAACGGATGAACTTTGACCTTATCTATCCCATTAACGTGTGGGATTATCAAAAACTTGACAAATGTAGTATTTTACTTTAACTTGTCTTGTCCTTCACATAAATAGTTAATAAGGATCACCAAAAAGCCGAGTCTATGTATAAATGAGAAAATGACAAAGAAATCACAGTCAAGTTTAGTTTCTGTCTATGTTCTTCTAATTAGGCTAGTCGGCCATGAAACGTTTGGCACGTTTCTTAGGTTGGCCTAGAATATTACTTAAAGAATAAGCAATTTAATTGATATTTATAATTTTATTCTTTAGATTTTTAAATTAAGCTTTGAAAAATAATTTTTTAATTGAGATAGTTATTTAAAATTATATCATAATTTAGTAGACACTTTTTCAACTAAGTTTGGCAAGTAAATTACTAAGAAATATAGAAAAATATTTAACAAATTAGCAATTTAATTGATATTTATAATATTAACATATTTTACTCTTAATTTATTTTTTAAATTCTCTTCATATTATGCTAATTTTCAATTTATTATAAGAATAAAAAATAATATTTATTAGTAAATCTTTCGTGCCAAATTATGCTAAGAATTCCGTGTGCTTTCACAAGAGTATCATCATTTAATAATTCATTATGTCTATTTAATCTAATCGTTGGGTTGTTAATAACTCCATATGAAGCCATTATTTAATCAAAATGAGGATCTCGTGGAGATTTTAGAGTTGATAGGTCATGCCGTCATGGTGATAATATCTATTATCTAAAATCCAAGATCAGCATTTGACTAGTACTCGTTTTAATGAGCAAGTGGTCAACTCTAATCTGCCTGGCAAAGTAAGAATCAGGAAGAGTCAACGACTACCTAACTTTTACAATTAACAAGAACAACTCCAAGACATTTTCTTCATTTGGTGTATAATAAAAGTCTACGTGCCAGTTTTTAGAGATTGAGATGGTTTGTGATAAAAATTTACAAATGATTTTGGGAGACTTTTTCTAGAAAATGATAAGGGATTGGAACCAGACTAGGGTTTTTATGTTTTTTTTTATCAATATTTTAAAAAAGTTAAACTCGTAAAATAACAATTTAAGGTTAAAACATTTAATTGGTATTATATCATTATAAAACTGGCTATAGATTAAATAAAATTAAAAAATTTGTAATACGATTGAAAGAAATTGTCTTTATTTACGAATAATTTGAAATTTAATTGAAAAATAGATTGTTAAATAAAAATTAATTGATTTATTTTAGTTCATAAAAACTTACTAATTTTCAAAAATTGATCACTTTTTAACAAGAGTTATTAAAGTAAATCGAACCAAAAAGTTGGACAGTTTAACGTTTTTACGATTGAACCGACCAAATCGACTGAGTTCTTTAATCATTACTTTTTTATAATTAAAGAAAAATTTATCAGCTTTTAATAACAAGAGTTGTTAAGATAAATTTAGCTGAAATTTAATTAGCTTAAAGTTTTTTACAATTAAATTAGTCGAACCAATTCAATTTATTAATCATTGAATAAGACTATGCTTTTATAATGCAAGTGAAATTACTAAAAATATAAATGCAATTACAATAAATTACATTATGTGACTAATCACAATTGTAATTAAGATCATAATTATGATTATGGTTCGTATTTTTAAATATTTTTATATCTATACTTTGTTAATTTTCTATTGGTAGTTGTTAGTTGGTCAAAAGTCTTGCTTTCTTTTTTTATGTGGATTGCAACAACATTGCATAGGTTGTATTTGGATTAAATACAATTAGAGATAAGAAAATGTAGACGCGTGCTCACATAAACTATGTTGTTTTGCCAGCTTCTTTGCTTGGTGAACAAATATCGAATCAGGAATGACAGATTCTTCAAAAGATAAATATTATATCTTTACGATTCTGAAATAATTCATTTTTATGTTAAGAAATTCTATAAGCTTGAAGAACAAATCGATCAGACGATCCAACCATGTGCAGTCATGGAGAGATCAGGCAATGTTGAATTAGCAACGTCATGATTTTGCATGTTTGAAGTTTAACTAAAATTTTATTATAATAATTTATAATTGTATAATTATAATTACATGAAAAACTTGTATGAATTATCCAAACTCGGTATTAGTTTTAATCAATAAGTTAACGTATTCTGGGCACAAGCTAGGCCTTTTATTTTGCGAGAGTCATACGAAAATTTTGGAAGTATTCGGCAAACAGCTTATCAATTGATTTTTAGTTTATTGATTAAAAGTTAGCTTTTTAACCATTTTAAAAAGTTATTGATGTGTTTGGTGAATAACTTATTGGTTAGCTTATTTAACCTTAATAAGGTGATTTCTAAAAGCTCCATAAGAGGAGCTTTTTGAATGATCAACCACAAAATAATAAGTAAAAAACTAATTATATCATCTTTTTCACAATTTTTGAATTATAATATATATCGTATCTGTATTATACTATAATTATAGAAAATTTTAATTTATTAAATAATAAAATTCATATATATTTAGCTACATCATTCATATTAATAAAGAATTTAACATTGAATTATTGTTATTATTATTATTATTATTAAAATTATAAACTTAAT
>JAOQMP010049443.1:0-11041 GCA_027563575.1 Erythroxylum pedicellare | reverse complement strand
ATAATCAAGGACTTCAAGGTGGGTTTCACTTTTATAGTTAAGTAATAAGCCAATAAAAGTTTTCTGTCAAGAAATGACAGTAATTAAATTTTGTAACTACCTCATTCATGTTCATTTAATGTGTTAAATGCTTCAAGATTGTCCAACATGCATATATATGATTTTGTGTGATAATTTATAGAAAGTTGTTTTAAAGATGATTCTTTGAAATGATGCATGATTAAGAAACCATACTTTTGGAAAAGGTTTTTAAGATATAACAAGCATATCAAAAGCAAGTTTTCAAGAGAATGTGCCTTTTTGGGCACCAAGCTTACAAGATTTTGAAATCTCTATGTTATGTGGATTTGTGGTAGTCCCTCAAGAACTGTCACGTGCACATTGATCTAAGCATAGGCTTCTCCTGCCTGCCCGCTAGTGGCATGGAACTCCCTCAAGAATTCACGACTACACAGGACCATTTCTTTGGAAATGTGTAGTGCGTCATGTTTCTTACTTACCCAAACCATTTGATATGTTTATGTTTTTATGACAAGTGATTGGAGTAATGCATTCATGATTTGCATACCCATAAATTTCTGCATGGAAAAATGTTTTTAAAAAAATGTCTGTGCTTGTTACAAACGATAAAATTGTTTCCAATGGCCTTTAAGCTCACCCCCACTTTCCTCCCCATAAGTAGGTGATGAGCAAGAGAATGAGTAGTCAAGGGCTAAAGCATTACTCCACCTTTGAAATGTTGTTGTAATTTAAGCAAATTTAGTAAACTAAGGCTTTACTTGCATTTTGAGCAATTTATTGTTCATATATCTTTTGTATTTTGGGATATTTTTGGAACATTCATGTATTGGGGGCTTGAAATGCCCACAAAAGCTTTGTAAAACTACGATCTTTTGATACTAATGGTTTATAATTTTGGTTTTGCCCATGATTCTTAAGGTTACATAGGGGGGAAATTTGAGTACTGACTTCAGGGATATTTCAGGGTTGATGTGAGTTGATTTAGGCAAAGTTATCTTATGGAAAGTTGTAGGTCTTTCTTTTATCTTTCTAACGGTATATAGCATGAAATAATTGGACCTCTAAGTCGAAAGTTATGGTCTTTATAAGTGGAGATGCTTTGGAGAGTATAAATAGTGATTTAGAACTTTGGGGATGTGAGAAAGACCCAGTTGAAACATCTTCTTATGCATGGTGCATCGTCTTAGTTTTTCATCGTCTTAGTTTGTTTCGTCTTAGTTTTGATTCATCTTAGTTTTGATTCTTCTCAGTTTGCTTTCTCTTAGTTTGCTTCGTCTTAGTTTTGATTCGTCTTAGTTTTGATTCATCTCAGTTTGCTTCGTCTTAGTTTTACATCGTCTTATTTTGCTTTGTCTTAGTTTGCTTCATCTTAGTTTTGCATCATCTTAGTTTGTTTCGTCTTAGTTTTGATTCGTCTTAGTTTTGACTTGTCTCAGTTTGCTTCGTCTCAGTTTTGCATCGTCTTAGTTTGCTTCGTCTTAGTTTTGATTTGTCTCAGTTTGATTTGTCTTAGTTTTGCATCGTCTTAGTTTTGTATCGTCTTAGTTTGCCTCGTCTTAGTTTTGATTCATCTTAGTTTTGCATCCTCTCAGTTTTGCATCATCTTAGTTCTGCTTCGTCTTAGTTTGACTTTTTGCATACTTTTTGTATCGTCTTAGTTTGACCATCTTAGTTTGACCTTTTGCATCATCTTAGTTGTATCGTCATCTTCTTTTCCATTTTTAATCCTTCAGAAGGTGGAATTTGTCATTAAGGTCTCTGGGAAGTTGTAGATATAGAAGTGTTCTTTAAAACTTTTTAGAAATGAAATCAATCTGACAATTGTAATGGGAGTTATGGGAATTGCGCCAGGATAGGTACAAATTGATTGATGGTATAAACGTGTTTGATTTTTTTAGGTATAACTTCCTCATCCGACCTCCAAATGAAGTGATTTTTAAAGAAATGGATTTCTAACATCTTTTTCTATCCTCTCATAAAAATTTGTACCTTTTGGAGTTGTTTTAAGAAAGTTTACATTAGAGTAAGTTAGAGGTCGGTTGGGAGAGCATGATTAGGGTATAAACACGCTTTAGCTTTTTAAGTATATCTTGAGCTATAAAACTCCAATTAAGATGATTTTTGCTTCAAAGAAAACTAGAAACTTAGAGATACAATTGCTTTGAAGAAGTCAAGTTGTATTTTGGGTGATTGACTGGTGTGGGCACACCAACTTTGTGGAAGGCAATAACCCTCTAGGGTAATAAGCACAAGGTTTATGACTCCAGTTTTTGGGCTCCGGAAACGGGGTCTAACATATTATGGTATCAGAACAACTAGGTTTAGATCCAAGTTTATGACTAGGTTTTCGAGTATCCTAAGTATGAAATGGGTAGCTTAAGACATGAAAGCTTTAAATTGTTTCTCATGATTTGAAATTGTTTTATACGATTTAAACTGTTTTGCGTACTTTGAAAATTGTTTTGCATGCACTAAAAGTTTTCAATGGTTTTATATTAAAGAAGTGAAAAATGTCGCCTCGAAGAAGAACTCGAGGAGCTCTGACTCGATTTGGCTCTTGCCAAGGGAGCACGGATGAATCTTATGTCCCGCAAGATGCTGGGACACATTCTGCTCTAGATTTTGAGGCACCAAGTTAGCAATATGAGGTGCCTCCACTGCCCCCTCAGATGTCTCAAACACATCCCATGGATCCGTGTTTCTTTCAAGCCTTTGCTCAAGCTTTCTCGTATGCCATGGGTCAAGGATCTCATGTTCCGATGCAAGCTCCAGTGGAGAGGAGCGGGCATTATGATAAGCTCCGTATGTATCGAGCTGTGGACTTTAATGGAACTACCAATCCGAAGGAGGCTGAAGCATGATTAAAAAGGACTGAGAGAGTTCTGCTTCGGATGAAGTGCTCCGATGAAGAGAAACTAGATTATGCGGTAAGCTTGCTACAGGGGGATGCACTCCACTAGTAGGAATCAGTGCCCCATAGTCAGGTTATGCCTTCGATACTGTCATAGAGAGACTTTTTGGAAGCTTTCAGGAGGAAATACTTCTCGAGAGTCTATATTCAAGAGAAGGTCAGGGAATTTCTCAATCTCACATAGAAGAACATGAGTCTGAGTGGCTATGAGTTGAAGTTCACCCAGCTGTCACGGTATGCGGCCAACATCATAGCTCATAAGGAGGACAAGTGCCGTAAGTTTGAGGGAGGTCTTCATTTGGGGATTAAGGAGAAAGTCCTGATCCATAACTTCTACGACTACCAGCAATTGGTAGATGCTACACTCCAGGCTGAAAAACTAGAGAACATACGAAATGAAGTGAGCAGTAAGAGAAAGAACAGGGAGCAGTCTACTAAAAAGGGGATGAGTACTCTAAGGCATGAGAGGAGTACAAGGAGCTACCATACTCAGATTGAAGTGGGGAGCAATGGTCCTATCAAAGATAAGTAGGCAAGAGCAGTCTCAGGACAAGTCTCAAGTGTAGAAGGCACTGGAAGGACGGGGAGGAGCAAATACACAAACCCTTAATGTGAGCATCGTGGGAAGCTCCACAAGGGAGAATGCTTTAAGCTACTTGGAACATGTTTTTGATATGGAAAGAAGGGACACTTGATCAAAGACTGTCCCCAAATAACAAGAGGGGCTCCAGATGCAAGCCCTAAGGAGAGCAGAAATTGTGGGAACCAGACCAGTCACTGAGGTGGGCAGTTCTGAAACTACAAAAAAGATTATTCCTCCAGGAAGGCCAAAGGGTCAGGCGTAGGCTAGAGTGTTTGCTATGACCATAGAGGAAGCTGCAACTGCACCAGAGGTTGTCACGAGTATGGCCTAGTTATTTGATTCAGCAATGTACTTACTAATTGATTCTGGTTCCACACGTTCTTTTGTTTCTGCAAGCATGACATTACATGGTGTTATTTTGATGCCACTGGGTAGTCCTTTAATTGTCAGTACACCTCTAGGGAGGAATGTCATTATAATTCAAGTATATAGGGGTTGTGAACTCTTCATTGATGGTGCTAGATTGGTCATGGATTTACTACCTCTAGACCTAAAAGGCTTGGATGTTATACTTGGAATGGATGTCATGGAGAAGTATAAGGCGAAGTTAGATTGTGGCCTTAAAGATGTGGAATTTGATCTAGACAACGGTGAGAAGGTGATTTTTAGGGGGGACTGGCAAACACCAGCACTAAGAATTATTTCGGCCTTACTAGCTGACTGAATGATGGGAAAGAGGTGTGCAGCCTTCTTGGCGCATGTTGTGGACACAGATGTGAATGAAGGGAAGTTAGAAAATTTTCCCATTGTGAGGGAATTTCCAGATGTTTTTCCAGAGGATTTACATGGTTTGCCACCGTTAAGGGAAATCGAGTTTGCTATTTACTTGATTCCCGGTACCGCGCTTATTTCAATACCACCTTATAAAATGGTTCCAGCTGAGCTGAAAGAGCTTAAGGAACAATTGGAGGTTGGAGAAGGGGTACATAAGACCAAGTTCATCACCATGTGGAGAGCCAGTTCTATTTGTTAATAAAAAAGATGGAACATGGAGGATGTCCATCGATTACCGGAGACTCAACAAGGTGACTATTAAGAACAAGTATCCTCTACCTCAGATTGATGATCTATTTGACTAGCTGCAGGGAGCAAAGGTCTTTTCCAAGATTAATCTCAGATCGGGCTATCATCAGCTCATAATTAGGGAGTATGATATAAGCAAGACAGCTTTCAAGACACGGTATGGGCATTATGAGTTCCTAGTCATGCCATTTAGTTTGACCAATGCTCCAGCTGCTTTCATGGATCTTATGAATAGAGTCTTCAAGGAGTATCTAGATCAATTTTTCATAGTGTTTATATATGACATTCTAGTGTATTCCAATAATGAAGGGGAGCATAGGGAACATCTCAGAATAGTGTTGCAAATATTGAGGGAGAGGGAACTTTATGCCAAATTCAGAAAATGTGAATTCTGGCTTTTCATAAGGTGATATTCCTTGGACATGTGATTTCTAAAGATGGGGTACATATTGACCCGAGGAAGATTGAAGCAATGGTGAATTGGCATGCACCTAAGACAGTGACAGAGGTGAGGAGTTTTCTGGGTCTAGCAGGTTATTATAGGAGGTTTATGGAAGGATTTTCTATGATAGCTGCTCCATGACTAAGTTATTGAGGAAGAATCAGAAATTTGTCTAGAGTGAGGAATGTCAGAGAAGCTTTGAAGAGCTCAAACGCAGATTGACAAGTGATCCAGTTTTGATTTTGCCTTATGGAGATGAGGGGTATACAGTGTACAGTGATGCTTCAAGAAAGGGTTTAAGATGTGTGTTGATGCAGGGAGATAGGGTGATAGCTTATGCTTCAAGGCAATTGAAGTATTATGAGTTGAATTATCTGAACCATGATTTCGAATTTGCAGCAGTGATTTTTGCCTTGAAAATTTGGAGACATTATTTGTATGGAGTCCAGACGAGGATTTTTACAGATAAAAAAAGTCTCAAGTATCTCTTGAGTCAGAAAGAACTAAATTTGAGATAGAGAAGGTGGATTAAGTTGCTCAAAGATTATGATTTGTTGATTGAGTATCATCCAAGAAAGGCAAATGTAGTAGCGGATGCTTTGAGTAGGAAATCCTCAATAGCCCATGTTCAGATAGTTTATCCGCCTTTATTGGAAGAGATGGCTAAGCTTAAGATAAGCTTGAAATAGGAGGAACCAAATTGCATTCTTGCTAACTTCAGAGTAAGACCAATACTCAGAGAGAAGGTTAGGGAGTTACAAGCATAGGATGTAGAATTGAGTATGCTCCGAGAAGAAATTCAAAATGGCAAGAAATCTGAAGTAGCAGTGAGGGATGATAAACTTATGGTTGTAGGAAATAGACTTTGTATCCTGAATGTCAAAGAAGTAAAGGATGAAATACTGGATAAGGCATACAATGCACCTTATGTGATGCACCCAGGTAGCACCAGGACATACAGAGATCTGAGAGAGCATTTCCAGTGGAAAGGCATGAAAAGGGATGTATTAGAGTATGCAAGTAAGTGTCTAATGTGTCAGCAAGTCAAGGCTAAACACTAGGCACCTTTAGGCAAGTTAAGGCCATTGTCCCTTCCTGAGTGGAAATGGCAACAGGTAACCGTGGATTTTCTGATGGGTTTGCCCAAGACCAGTAAAAAGCATCATGCCATATGGGTTATTGTTGATCGTTTGATAAAGTCAGCCCATCTTCTAACAAATGGATTCTCTATATGTACTAGCAAAGAAGTATATCAATGAGATAGTGAGACTGCATGGGATTCTGGACTCTATAGTTTCTGACAGGGATCCTTGGTTTACTTCGAGATTCTAGGGAAGCTTATAAGAGGCTCTGGAAACCAAGTTATACTTTTGCACTGCTTTCATCCCCAAACAGATGGTCAATCTTAAAGGACCATTCGGACACTTGAGGGAATGCTTAGGGCATATGTGATGGATTTCAAAGGAGCTTAGGATGAACATTTTCCGTTGATCGAATTTGCTTACAATAATTCGAACCATTCGAGCATTCAAATGGCTCTTTATGAAGCATTGTATGGAAGGAGATGTAGAACTCCTATATGTTTGGATGAAGAAGGAGAAAGAAATCTAATAGGACCAGAGTTGATTCAGATGATAGTTGATAAGGTCAAGTTAGTTAAGCAAAGGCTTAAAGTGGTCCAGGATAGAATGAAAAGCTATACTGATGCACATCGAAAAAGAGATGGAGTATAAAGTTGGAGAGAAAGTTTTTCTTAAGACATCTCTTTGGAAAGGAGTGATGAGATTTGACAAAAAGGGCAAGTTAAGCCTAAGATATGTGGGTCCCTATGAGATTGTTGAGAGGATTAGACCACTAGCCTATAGGTTGGCGTTACCACTGGAATTATCATAGATTCATGATGTCTTTCATATTTCCATATTGAGGAGATATAGTTCGGATCCATCCCATATTATTCAGACCACTGAGGTTTAGTTGAGAGATGATTTGACTTATGAGAAGACTCCAGTGGAGATTTTGGACACTAAGAAAAGGGTCCTTAGGAGCAAGATAGTTCAACTAGTAAAAGTCCTGTGGAGAAACCATTCTATAGAAGAGGCCACGTAGGAGCCCTTAGAAGCCATGAAGGAGAAGTATCCATACCTCTTCACTAACTAAGGTAAGAATTTCAAGGATGAAATTCTTTAAGAGGGGGAGATGTTGGATCCCGTTTCTGGAACCCAAACATTTGGAGACATTTAACGAAAAATAGTACTTGCTCTCGACTATACTAAACCTGTTTTAGGGACATTTGAATAACCCTCATTATGGGTATAGAATTTAGGTGTTCTTTAGGTAGCTTTAAAGAGGACTTCAAGATCTACCACTTTCATAAAGACCTTGAAGACAGAATCTATCGTCTGAAGAGTCAAAATGGACCAAACGATGATATTAGATGAATAGTAAACAGTGGAAGAAGTCTCAGTCTTAAAAGCAAAAAGCAGACGAAACAAAAGGCAGATGAAATGAAGAAGGCAGAGGAAAGAAAAGAACAGAGGAAACAAGAGACAGACGAAGCAAAAGTCTTAAGATGAAGCAGGGTCTTAAGACGATGTGCTGTCAACTTAAGACGAAGTAGGGTCTTAAGATGATTGGGGTTAACGTAAGATGAAGCATGGTCTGAAGATGATACGGGGTCAACTTAAGACGAAGCATGGTTTTAAGAGGATGCGATTTCAACTTAATACGAAGCATCTTTGCAGACGATAAAACTCTTAAGACGAATTATGTCAACATAGATTGATACGTCTTTACAGATGATACATCTTTACATACGATGTATCCTTAAGATGAATGACGTCATCACAGATGATATTATGTCATCACAGAAAATACATCTTTAGAGACGATACATCTTTATAGACGATGCATCCTTAAGATGAATGACGTCATCACAGACGATACGTCTTTGCAAACGATGCATCCTTACAAATGAAATGACGTCATCACAGACGATATGATGTCATCATACATGATACGTCTTTACAGACGATACGTCCTTCCATACGATGCATCTTTACCCTTATAAAGACTACAACTTTCGACTCCAGAGTCCAAAGTTTCTACACTATAAGACGATAGAAAGCTGGACAATTAAATTACAACTCTTCAGAGGACAACTTTAACTAATTTAGCCTCAATTAGTCTAGTTTGCCATGGAAGTCAGCACACAATTTCTACACCTATGAAAGGATTAGATCAAGAACTGATCATCTACCAAAGAAACATGCACATAGGTCTAGGGACTTTCCAATTTTTTTTTAACTCATTTGCCCAAGCAACAAAACTCATACATCACTTAATTACATCAATACACTTTGAACAAGGACTTAACCCCAAAATACAACATATATAGGACGCTCGATGTTTACATTGTTATGAAGCTATCCCAAAAGTGGACAAACTAACTTAGTGACAAAAGCTACTATCTTGGAATTTGCCCAAATGCCTTGCTAGGATCATTTATATTCTCGATCTGCACCTAAGGAGGGAATAATAAGGTGAGCTACACGGCTTAGTGGCTAATATATATATAGTCATTGGCAATTAGCCACATATTCAAGCATATATATATATATATTTAGCAATACTAGCATACTTACTTTATTCAAGCAATTTAACATTGATCAATACAACTCAAACTTAATACACTGCATAAACTTCAACCATGAAAACTAACACTTTATTATGCACCATACTTGAATATCTAAAAATGCAATGCACAATAATTAGCTTGAGGGTTCTGTGAACAAAACAGAGAAACCAAAGTTTACTCCGTAAACAAAACGAATCCACTTTCAAATTTCGTGTGACACAAGCGAGTAGCCGAGAGAAGGCTTTATGTCGACATGTACGTGACTACGAAACGGTTCCTCTCTCACTCAAACACAATCAAATTTATGCTCAATTTAGTCAATCATAATTTGCACTCTCATGCTTCTTTCATTTTATCATATTCTTATATTTTCATGCTTTTCCTTCTTTTCATTCAATTCCAAATGTTATAACCTTTTTCAAGGTATAACATAACCATAATCCATCATGCATTTCAAGTATTCACAAATATTTCAATTTCATGCAAAACCACATACACACACATAGGCAAGAATTTGCCCAATTACACAATAACTATAAATGCATTACCCATCTAATAGGCTTGCGGAAATCCAAGTCAAGCTTGCCTTTTCCCTTGCTCTTGGGTAGGATTCCCTTGGTTTCCTAACACAACCAAGGTTCCATTCAAAACCAACATTCCAATAAAATTTATAAACTTCAGAAAAATCATATAATCACAATAATCACAAATGAAACTCAAATCTAACCTACCCACAGTCCATCTAGGTTAGAAAACTTAAAATCTAGTTTAGAAACCCTAAAATCAATTAGGTTCTCCTAATCCATCTTCTTCCCACAAAACATCTTTGCTCTCTAACTCCTTCATCCTCAATACAACCCATTCTTTCAATAAAGCAAGAAAAGATAGTTAACCTACCTTAACAAACTTGATTTCCCTTCTCTTCTTTTTCATCGAAACTTCTCTTCTTCTCTCCTATTTTCGTTTCTCTCTTCTTTCTCTTTAGTTCTCACGACACTTCTCTCTTCTTTTAATACAAAACCATTTTAAGTGGTCTTTTCCCCATTTTACCCTTTATTTACTTTGTCCTTCCCTTTTTGCCCTTTCTTTCATCTAATCCATCTACTAACTCCTTTAAGCTAACTTATTTCTATCCTTCCCATATTAATTCTAAATTAATCCAAATCCTTCCATCAATTTCTAATCTCTATTTATGCCACTAAATTAATGATTACAAAATTTATTAGAAAATGGAATAATCAACTAAAACCTAATTAAAAAGATCAATAACAAATCACAAAAATTGGAAAAATGTTTCGGGGTCCAACAGTAGGTATACTCCCGTTTGCCTAATTGGGTATTCTTTTAAGCCTTGAAAAATATTTTCAAATTTTGGGTGAGTTTTGCGAACTCAATAAGGTAACCATCATCGATGGTTCACTCAATTCATACATCACATCATTTCATATAACACATATTCACATTTTCGCATAATTGATTTCATATCACAATTTTGCATTTCAATCAATCAAACATACTTAAACAAATGCATATGAATGCTCATGAGACTCTTTTCCAATTGTTACATTGTGTGACCAAGTGCCTAAACTGTCCCGTATCTATTTTGGATACCGAGCTCATTGATAAACAGTCTCGTATCTATTTTAGATACTGGGCTCATTAATAACTGTCCCTTATCCGATGGAGATACAGGGCTCATTTTACATAGTAAGCCTTAAGCTCTTAATCACTTTTTGATCTCGATGCTTTTTTCACAATTTAAGCTTTAAGCTCTGATCAGTGGCTACTCTGGTCACAACTACCATTATCTGATTATAGATTCAGGTATGAAATGTAACTATCACAATCAATCATATTATGAAACACATAGTTCTGCATATTCACAGACAAGCAACACTTCAATATCTCAATCCACTATCACATTCATCGGACCTTCATTGTCTGGAATCAACAATCAAGCTACATTCACTCAATCATTTCAAAACAGAATTTAAGCAAACAAGTAATTAAGTGAGATCGTCTAGGTTACTCATAATATGCTCCAGATTAGCATTTGCTTCCTTGATTTGGAAGCGTCTGGATGCAGACGTTTATCCTGCATATCGAAATTATGCAATACACACTTTGCACATACATTAATAACTTTGCAAAATTATAAGCATTCGTTTATACACAAATATGGAATATGTACAATGCATGCTCAATGACAATCCTGGGTGTCTTTCCATTATTCTCGTCACATAATCTTTCATATTTCAAAACTCACCTAAGTATAAGTTGTACTTAGGTTTACATCTCAATAAAACTATTAGAATCAAAATTCATAATTCAATCACTCATCATTTATTTTCTAGCATTATTTGCTCT
>JAOQMP010049379.1:0-10000 GCA_027563575.1 Erythroxylum pedicellare | reverse complement strand
ATAATCTTATTGTTATTTTTCCTAGACAAAACAACCCTATGATAGAAGGATGAGTTCCTATCTCCATTTTTTAGCCATTCTATGTGAGATCTTTATTTTGTAAGAGAATAGTCATAGCACATAGCTCTGGAGAAATTCTGCATAGTTTTCTTTTCCATATCTTACAGGTATTGAGAAGAGAGGTTGCTATAGAGCTCTAGTTGAACTTTCTTAACTTCTTTCCTTGCTTTTTTTTAATAAGTGATGAGTGTTTCCGACATTCTTCATGAATACGACTTTCATCTCATGCTTAATAATTTAAATCTTTCTTACCTAGATGAACTATTTAGCGCTTTTAATTCTTGCATTAATGCCATTCTAGAGTGCTTCCTCAAATCTTGCTATATCAATCAGAAATCATTGAATATAAAAGGGATTTAAGGAGTGATGATAGTTGAGTGATTTGATAGAATGCTATTGGTGAGTATGGTGAAGCTAGTTGGGAAGGCTATAAACCACTGATTGTTTTCTAAGCTGCGATCAAACTTTTTCTGATAAAAATTTCCCTAGCTTGATTATTGCTCCAAATGAAGTAGTTTCCACCATAAGGTCAATTTTCTAATTGAGTCTCAGCCAGAAATTTTCTTAGTTGAGGACAAGGGGTTCCCAATGATTTACTTCCTTCAGGTTCCTCATATTTGAGGTGGAATTAAAATCACCATATAAGAGCCAAGGATTTGGGACATTATGTGTTACTTTTTTGAGTTTGCTCTATAGGAAAGCTCTTTGATATGAGTTGTTGTGTGCATTTAAAAAGGATATGTGAGTTTGTCTTCCTGAATTCTTATTTAAAACTTCTAAATGAAAAATTTGGTCAGTTATACAACTTATGGTAACATGTATTGAGGAGTAGTCATAGTACACTAGTATTCTACCATTGGGTTGATGGCTGTGGTTTGTAACTTCTTTCCAATGATTTAGATAGCCACTTGAGGAAGTTGCAGTTCTCTTGTTTCTTGTGAGATTCCAAAATACTAAAAAATCTTTAATTTATTTTGCATAATCATGTGTTTTATCAAAAGTTGACTCCCATAACATTCCATGCCATAATCCTTATATAATTGGTTGTATAGAAGGAGGTTTCCTTTTCCTATTTTACTTTCTTCTAGTAATAGGTTCAAAACCTTGACTGATGCCCTCTATCTCCTTTATCTCCTTGTTTGAATTCTTAATTATTGTACCATTCTTAGCTATATTTATTAGGTTATCGCACTACTTTATTTTGTAGTTGATCCTCTAAATTCACCTTATTTCTTGATTAATATGATTGTTTGTCTCCATTTCCTTCATTTACACAGGGTTGAGGTTATTACAATTTAACTATGTTGATAAATACTATTATTCCTATTGATTCAACTATAACATTCAATTCAATAAGATCCTAATGTTCACTAAACTTAAAAACTCCCCTTATAGGCTACTATACCCTTTTATTTTTAGTTTTGGGCTTCCAAGTATAACTCACCTTTAACTTATCTTCCATAGGTTCCATATTCTCAAGCCTGATAATTGGAATTTTATCAGGTATGTTGGCCATCGAAGTTAACAGGATGCAGGTTCTTGCAAAGTTGATTCTTTTAACTTCTACGATAGCTTAATCCATACATATTGGCTTGCCATTGAAGCTAGCCAAGTGACTGAGACCAGATGTTGTCCAATATTGAACTGGTACCATATGTATGCAAATTAATATTGAGATATGCTCCAGTTTAATTTCTTCCATGTTTAAACTAGGGCACCAGACTTATAGTAAGAGTGGTTTATTCCGACATACCATGGATTAGCCTCTAGTATTTTCTTTGTAGTTTCAAGGTAGGAGAATTTAAACAGGAAAACATCTTTATTGTTAACTAAAACTTCCTGTAATCCATGATTTTTCAATTTGTTTATTTCCTATTATTTTATGATAGGAAAAGCAGCTCTTTTATCTAAAAAGAAACCAAGTAAAGTAGAGTTCCATATTTATGTATTTGCTTTAAGGAGTTATAGAGGTGGTGAGACTATCCTATTCTTAGTAGCCTCATGCAGCGAGTAAAAACTTAGTTTGAGCTTAGGTTTGAAATCTCTTACTACTTGTACCCATGAATTTTTGATAGGATTTCCAATAAGGTTAATTTGCTAAATAGAGCTAAAGGTTAGTGTGTTTTGGTTATTAGAGGAGGAAGGATCTAGTTGAGTTAGTGAAGGAGTGTTTAAAGGTATGATTAGTGGGTAATGAAAGGTGTGACAATTAAAGAGCCAAAATGGCAAAGTTGGAGGAAAAAGTCATAAAAGGAGGAGCAAGTGGAGAGTTACATAAATATCATAGACTAGAACAAGAAGAACTTGGTATCTTCAGTAAATGTAGATAACTGCACATAGGAGAGGAAGATGGTGGAAGAAGGTGAAAGTAGCAAGTGCTATAACTAGTTTGAGGGAGTGACTGGTCGTAGACAAAGGAGAAAGGATGGGATATGAGGAATCAGTGGCGCATAGTGGGGTTTAAGGTTAGAGGTCAAGATCAATAGGATTGGAGAGAGCTATACGGTTAGAGAGAGCATAGTATAAAACATTTATTTGGAAAGAAATTTCTGGAATAGTTCTTAAGAAGTAGAAAATCAATAATATTCTTTTATGGATTAACTTTTTAAATATGTTTTTAGAATATTAGACCATCATAGGTTTAAGTTATCTAGCAAGCTTTAATAGGAAACAAATATATGCCTAGATGAGTAAATTATTGAATTAAAAATAGTAGGATATGCTAAAGTTTGTTTAGAAATTGAAGGAGACAAGGACCTTCCTGAAACCTTTTAAAGTAAAGAGATTGATTGAGGCTAGGGTCTTATAAGAGATTGACATCTCCCTTTCCTATCAGCATAATCAATAAAGCTTTAATAAAAAGCCTGAAAAATTATTCATCATAGGTGAATACAATGAGATTATATGAATTATTCCAAATATAAACAAAGAGCATAATGTAAAGGAGATTCCAATTAATACAAAGGAATTAGAGTTAATAGCTATAGGAACAAGGAAAAAAATTAGGGACTAAGTGATCCAAAGGGAAATTGATTGTTTATTGTCACTTAATAAGAATATCCTAATCACAAAACCTCAAAATGGCAAAATATGGTGATTGAAAAGTACATAATTTGATCATGATGCTTTAAAAGAAAACCAACAAAAGATTAAACTTGAGAGCTCTAATAATAGAAAGGAAAAGAAGCATATGATGGGAGTAACTTAGGAGAAGGTTTTATCTTTTCTAAGAAAAGACTAAGAAGTAATCCTAAGAAAAACCATATGCTATATTACATATTTAATAGACCCCTTAATGCCAATCTTAGTACTGAGTATAGGGACCTTAGTAGGCCTAAACAAAAATAATTCATGATATTTTGCTTATTAATAAGCCTTTTTTTAGCAGGATCATTGGAGACTAAGTAAAAACTATTAATTTAACAGATAGTCTTTGGATTTTGGCAAAATATATAACACCATCTTTAATCACCAACATCATTACAATGGTAAAATAATTCTAGCTTTTGACATTGATAAGGTATAAGTACCCTAAACCTTCTCATTTGACCATTTGACACACGTTTTTGTTAAAATTTTCTTAATTCCATATCTCATCAACATCATATTCATTTATGTTACTAAACTATCATTTAAAACAAATTCCTTATAGGAGGACGTAAAGTAAATTCACACTGGTAACCTGACTCCTTAGTTAACCTTATGAGATTTTAATAGCAACATATACTCTTAACTAAATTGGTGCAACAAATTTAAGGTTCAAAGGGCATTTTAAAAACCTAATGTAATAAAAAAATGGACAATAGCTAATTATGAAGAAGCTAGATAAAGCTCTAATTAACTTTAATTAGATGACCTCGTTCCCCTTAAGCATGGCTCATTTTGGTAATACAATTAGCTCTAACTATTCTCCTATTGAAATTCTTAACTTCACTATCATCTCTCTTATTAAATCCCCTTTTAGAAATAATAATTACTTGCTAAACCTTAGTGGAGTTGAAGAAGTTGAGATAATAGGAATGCAAGTCAAAACAGATAACTATTAGGCTTTTAAATGTATAATAAAGTTATAGGCTATCAAAGAAGAGCTAAAAGCTCTTACTAGGAATCCTTTTTGAACATATAAATAAACCTATAGGTAGCTTAAAACAAACTTAGTATACTTCATAATAAATTATATCAATTTCTATAAATGAGTTAATCTGATATAAACAAAACACAAAATCATACTAAAAGAAATCACTAATACAAATGTACTTATTATTTTTTATAGTATAACTTAGTGAGGCGAGTACCAATCTTAAGATACTAATATAATGAAACAAATGATTAATTATAAAAAAGAAAATTAACTAAAATAAAATAAGTAAGAAATAACCAATCAATACAATAAGTAAAAACAAAAAAACCAATAAGTAAATAAGATCCAAATGAGAGTCCCTTATGTGTTTTAAATATTTTTTAATTTATTATTGATAGACTTCCTACTTTTCTCCAAGATTCCATTCTCCTTGATGTGTTCTTGAAACTCATCTAGTCATCCTCTTATTCTTTGTCCTTCCTTAAATCCAAATTTGACTAGTTTTTGGTCCTCTTAGAAGGCTCCTTATTCTTTCCTTCACGTTTCTCTCATTTTTATCCCAAGAATCCATAAATTTTTCATAAAACAAGTACCAACATAGGACCATATTGTTCCTGTGTTGTTTTCAAATTGCTAGAAAGCCTAATTTACATAAACTTTTACCACTAACACAGGTAAGTATCACAATATTGTGTTGATCCTTTGTTAGGTTTTGTTTCTCTTCTATTTCAAATTTAAGACTCCTTACTTGGAACACAAGCCTAAAGTCAAGGAACGTAGTATCATGTAGGTGCTATGTTAAGGAACACATCACTATATCCTAACTGTGTTCTTCATATAGCCAAATCATCTAAAAAGTTGAATGCACTAATAAAGAACACAGGGATTGACACAGTCGTATGTTTATGCCATATTCTCAATGTGGGACCAAGTTCAACTTGTGTTCATCTAGAATCCCTCTAAAACTTCTCTAACTTAAAGAGTTAATATAAGCAAAATATTTACTAAATAAGTGTCAAATCATATAAAAATTCTAAAAAAACATACTAAACTCTCATAATCATGCTAAAACATAATACAATAAGCAATATCAAATTCTTTCACACTTAGTTATTTGCTTGTTCTTAAGAAAATTGATTTCATTACTTTTAAGCATTTGGCAAATTAAACACATCAATTCAGACTCTCCATTATTCATTTAATAGTGGAGTTCATCAATTCATTAGGCACAAGAGCATTCAAAAGCTTGTTTGAAAATTCATATAACCTTTTGGATGTGAGAGTAAACACCTTGTTACGAATACTCTATCTTACTCAATTAGTTCACCACAAATTGCCATTAGCACCATTCTTTAACTTCAACCTTTTTACTTAGATTGAAGCTAATGAACTGAATTTATTCAATGCTTAATTAGTCTTAGTTTCTAACTTTTTTCTTTTTATTGTAGGAAATTGAAAATGTTTTAAAAGAATTCATATATAACTCAATTGTATGCATAAATTATATAACAAGTATCATGATATAAATCATGTATCCATTTTTAAACTATGAAGCAAATTGAAATAAACTTAATCATCAAAGTTCATAACTATTTGCCTAAATAAATAAAATCATAATAACAACCAAACTTATAATGAATAATCTTGATCAATATTATGAAATTCATAAATTTTACACATTAAGCTAATTATAATAAAAATGATAGGCATAATAGTTAAATTTTTGTCGATACTTAAATTGTACTTAATATACACAACATGTAGAAAAATGAAAAGAAAAAGGAAAACAATAGAAATGAGGCAAAGATAACTAATAATATCTTAATAATAAAAATATAAACCTTGTTTAACACTATTCGTATCTATCCATGGTTAGTGAAATCTAATCTTTATCCTAGTATTTCAGAGTAATGTTGCCTATATAGCCTGCAAAACACCATCAAGTCTTATCTTAAATTGAATAATTAAGATATAATCATGAAAGAATATCAATACAAGCTTAATTATATTAGTTTAAAATAACTAAAGCAAACTAAAACTATTGCTAAAGATCCTAAAAGCTATAAAATTAAAACAAAAAAACTTAAATAAGTACTTCTTTATGAATCTTTTAGTTGTACTTCTCCTCAATCCCTCATTCATCTTGGCTCCATGATTAAAGGCTTGCTTCTATTCTTTTTTGTAATCCAAGGCTTATTAGCTTCCTCTTCTAGTAGACTTGGATTGTCCATCTCCCTTTCTTGTCCATACAAGATGTACGAGTATTGATAGGATTGAATCACATTTTCTTATGCATTTCAATGTCCTTTCAATCCTATCTTTATGTTTAAATACTCAATTTGTGTTCATTTTGTGTTTACATACAGATTAAAGGAGTGAACACAGATATATGTGAAAAGGAAGAAGTTTGAAAAAGTTTGGAGTGCCATCCATAAAGGATAAACCATCAACGACATTTGGAGGAGAATAAGAGAAGACCCAAGAAATAATCCAGGGCCACAATCATGGCAAATATGCCACGATCGTGATAGAAGCTTGAGCACAGGGCCACGATCATGGGGAGTCGGCCACGATCATGAAAAAGAGTAGATAAATTAACCATGATTGTGGGAAGTCAGATTGGCCACAATCATGCATTAAGGGCCACAATCGTGCACTAAGGGCCACAATTGTGCACTATGCATAGACATTCTCGGGGTCGCTTCTAAATTCGAGTTTTTGAGTGACTGTTTGGATTTTTTAGGCATCGGAAAACATGAGGATTTGCCTTAAAAGGGAAGTATTATAAAAAGAAAGAGAAATGACTTAGAAAGGAGTCTTGAATCTGTCACTTTCGGGAAAACTCCAAGAGGAGAGAAGGGCTCTCAAAATCTGCCATTTTTGGAAAGCTCCAAAAAGAGAGGAGGAAACAACAGAGAAGTTTTTGTTATTTTCCATAAACTTAGCTATTCTCTTTCAGTTTCAATGCTTTAGTTTGTTGTTTATTAGTACCTAATGCATCTTCGTTATTGAACTTAGAAAGCCTATTCTAGGTTATAGTGGAGATCGGGTCTTTTTTAGAGCTTCTTAGTTTTGATTATTTTAGAGAAATTAAGGATTCGAGAGCTTAATCAAGTCCATAGGCTAACACTATAATGAGAGTACCTTATTTAGATTCAAGGATCAATGAACATCTTGGAATCTCGAAGATATCTCCGACCTACTTCTTTACCATTGTTATTAGTATTTTCTAAATTCTCTTTGTGTTTGTCTTTTATTTATGTTCTTTGCATCTTAGCTATCTCGTTTCATCATTTTAGGGTGTTTTGTTTTCTTTTGTTTGCAATATTTGAAACAACATTTGTATCCTAACTCTTCATGGTTCGACCTAGCTCACCATTTTCTACATAGTTTGGTAGTTACGAATTTATTATTTGGTAGTTAGCGATAAGTTATCAAAATTTTGGCACCATTGTCAGAGAGTATGGTGTTTTAGTTTTTGATTGTGATTTTAATTAATTTTTTGTATATAATTTTACGTAATTGGTTTCTTTTTAGTTATTTCGTGATCATTTCATTATTTGGTTTCATGTTTGTGATTTATAAAAAAAAATAATGGATGGAAGTAATTTTTTCTTTAACTCTTATTCTCAATCCTATAACCACGGTTGGACTGATCAACCTATATAACCAAGGTTGGACTGATCAACCTAACTTTGTTTACGAATGGGATAACCATCAGAATTACTTCTATGATAGTTTGCAAGACGCATAACAATTCTCATACAGACCAAAAGCTTCCTATCATGACTTTGGTCCATCTCTATAAGAGTTGATTAATATTATGAATGCTAATACTTTGCAATTGCAGTAGAATACTTTACAATTCCAACAAGAGGGAGGGCAATTTCCACAAAATACATAGTCTAGAGCCTAAGATTCGGAGAGCCAACACAACTCAGTCACATCTCTAGAAGAATTGCTTAATATTATGGCTACTAAAAGTCTTCAAATTCAACAGAATATGTAGCAGTTCCAACAAAATATGCAACAGAGATTTCATCAAGGTGTACAGGAAATCCAATAGGATGCTTTCCAATTCTAGCATAATGTATTGCCTTGATGGGGAGATATCAATCATCTAGAACTGCAAAGCAAAAAGGAGCAGTCGTATCAACTTGAGGTGTACCCAATGGATGTTTTTGCAGAAACTTTATAAAGTGATGAGGAGCTTCAGAATTTTGAGGTCAATCCTCAATGAATTGCTTATGTCAGAGAAGTTAAGGAGAAGCTCGAGGAAGAAAAAGCTATATTTTTTAGCTCAGAGGTAAATACTGAGTTCCATTTTGTTGTTGAGAATGACTTTTTACTTTTACCTAGTAGGTTAGAGAAATCAAACAAGGAGGAAAAAGGTGAAGAGACAATTGAGATCTTTCAAGAAAACATGGACTCAGTATAGATAAGGATAGGGAGGATGCTAAATGGGAATGATGATCAAATAAGGCCCTATCCGGAACAACCTCACGTGGAAGTGGTGCTGACTGTAATACCCAAAGATCACAATTTTGTCACGTGAGGAGAAGAAGGAGTTTGAGCCAGTGACTCCAAACAAAGGCACTTTTTGGGAGGCGACCCAAGGGAAGTAAATTTCTTTTCTTTACATTTCCACACTTTTTTATGCATTTGTGTTTCTGAATTTGTTTGTTTTACTTGTTTTTAAATTTTAATCAATATGAGAGAAAGAATAAAACAAATGAAACAAACATTTTCTAATTTTCTATTACTTTTAGGACTAAATAGTCATGATTAGAGAATGAGTTTACTAGAGAATTTGATAGCAACTTTAGCATGTACTTTTACTCTTGTGATTGGTCGACATGCATTATCTTTAGAAGAGTAGTGACTAGTGGTAGATAAAACTGGTGAGATTTTGAGCCTTATTTGACTGACACATTCATATTAATCTTATTATCTTTTGATAATGTGTGAACTTTTTGACATGTTAATCTTGATTTTGCCTTAAATTTCTATTCGAGACCACATTTTTATCATATGCATTAACATGGATATGATTAGGCATTCTTTGCTTTTCCGAACTACATTAGCCAAATAGCCTGGCCATTATATGATTTTCCTTTTTAATAAGCCCCTTTGAGCTTTAATTTCCTTTTCTTTGTGTATTAGTCACATTACATGCTTTAACCTAACCAAATTTCCTTCCCAAGCTTTGAAGCTAGTGGAACATTTGTTGATTGTTGAGTTTGTGGATATACAATAGTATAAGTGTGGGGGTATGCATATGTGTGGGTTGGTTATAATGTTGGGATGTTTTGTTATGTCTTATCATTGAAATTCCCTTGTTAATGTAGTTTCTTTTAATGTTAAAAGAAGAAAGGAAAAGAAAGAGAAAAAAGAGAAAAGCACAAGAAAAGAAAAGAAAAGAAAATGAAAAAAAAGAAAGAAAGAAAAAGAAAAAGAATGAATTTTTTGTTTAAATAAATTTATCAAGGAGGAAGTGCATATGAGTTTTCAAAGTTATTTATAACTAATGCAAATTCCTAGAGTTGTAATGAATTTGTTATTTGAGTATGTTGAATATGAGGTAGATGTTGGCTTGGAAGGTTCACTTTTGTGGATTCAATGTATTGTTGGCATAAATTGTATGAGTAATTCCTTCGGATTGGTATATGCTTCAGGTGGCTTATGTGTGAGAGTTAAATTGGGTTGTGAAATATAAATGTTGCATTTGTCATAGCTGACAGTAACCAGTTTTTGATGAGTGTTAACTTATGCACTTGATGTCATATTGAGTGCTACTTTTGTTTCACTAGCTTTGATGGCTTTCATGCTACTTGACCCAAATACATCTCACCTTACCTT
>JAOQMP010049327.1:0-11046 GCA_027563575.1 Erythroxylum pedicellare | reverse complement strand
TCTCTTCTAACTATTCACATTCAAAATTTTCTTTTTATTTATTCATTCTAATTTCCTCATTTTCATGTCACTTGACACTTCAAAATTTCAAGGAAAGTTTGGGGTCCAACACAGTCGGTCACGAATTTTCAGTTTGTCATAAAAAAACTTGCCGATTGTAGTCTTACCCCCATGAACGACACCGCCGAGAGACCAGGTCGGGGCCGTTGCACTTGGTGCGGCCATATGCGGTCATACTTAGTCATGGGAAAATCAGTGTAAACAATCCCTAGTCGGTCAAAAATTGTTAGTTTGTCATCGAAACTTGCAGATTACAGTCTTGCCCCCATGACCGGCATCGTCGGGAGACCAGGTTAGGGACATCGCACTTGGCGCTGCCATATGCGGTCATACTCAGTCTTGAGAATATCTTTGCAAACAATCCTTAGTTGGTCACGAATTGTCAGTTTGTCATCAAAAACTGGTCGGTTATAGTCTTGCCCCTATGACCGACACCGTCGGGAGACCAGGTTGGGGCCGCGGCATTTGATGCGGCCATATGCGATCATACTCAGTCGTGGAAAAATCAGTGCAAATAATCCTAAGTCGATCACGAATTCTCCGCTTGTCATCTAAACTTGCAGATTATAGTCTTGCTCCCAAGAACGACACCGTCGGGAGACCAGATCGGTGCCGTGGCACTTGGAACGATCATATACGGTCATACTCGGTCGTGGGAAAATTAGTGCAAACAATCTCTAGTCGGTCACGAATTGTAAGTTTGTCATCGAAACTTGCCGATTATAGTCTTGCTCCCATGACCAGCACCATCGGGAGACCAAGTCGGGGTTGTGGCACTTGGTACGATCTTATGCGGTTATACTCGATCATGTAAAAATTGGGGAAAACAAGCCCCATTCGGTCACGAATTGTCAGTTTGTCATAGAAAACTTCTCGATTATAGTCTTGCCCCAATGACCGGCACTGTAGGGAGAACACTGCCGCGTCCATATGCGGTCTTACTTGGTTGTGGGAAAATCAGTACAAACAATCCTCAGTTGGTCACGAATTGTCAATTTATCGTCAAAAACTGGTCGGTTATAGTCTTGCCCCCTTGACGCGGCCATATGTGGTCATACTCGATCGTCAAAAAATCAATACAAACAATCCCCAGTCGGTGACGAATTGTCACTTTGTCATCGGAACTTGCAAATTATAGTCTTGCCCCCATGACTGGCACCGTTGGGAGACAAGGTTGGGGCTATGGCTCTTGGCGCGGCCGTGGGAAAATCAGGGCAAACAAGCCCCAGTTGGTCACGAATTGTCAGTTTGTCATCGAAAAATTGCCGATTATAATCGTGCCTCCATGACTGGCGTCGCTGGGAGACCAGGTCAGGCTATGGCACTTAGCTCGGCAATATGTGATCATAGTCAGTCGTGGGAAAATCAGTGCAAACAAGGCCCAGTCGGTCATGAATTGTAAGATTGTCATTGAAATTTGCAGATTGTAGTCATGCCCCCAAGATCGGCACCGTCGGGAGACCAGATCAGGGCCGTGGCACTTGACGCGACCATATGTAGTCATAATCGGTCATAGGAAAATCAGTGCAAACAAGCCCCAGTCGGTGATGAATTGTAAGTTTGTCATCGAAACTTGCCGATTATAGTCTTGCCCTTAAGAAGGGCACCGTCGGGAGACCAGGTCGGGGCTGTTGAACTAGCCGCGGCCATATGAGGTCAAACTCGGTCATAGGAAAATCATTGTAAACAATCCCCAGTAGGTCACAAATTGTCAGTTTGTCATCGAAACTTGCGGATTATAGTCTTGCCCCCATTACTGGCATTGTCGGGAGACCAGTTCGAGGCCGTGGCATTTGTGACGGCCATATGCGGTCATACTCTATAGTGGGAAAATTAGTGTAAAAAAGCCCCAGTCGGTCACCAATCGTAAATTTGTCATTGAAAACTTGTCGCAGCGATATGCGGTGATTCTGGGTCGTCGAAATATCAATGTAACAATCCTCGGTCCGTCACAAATTGTCAGTTTCTCATCGAAACTTGCAGATTATAGTCTCACCACTATAAACGGCACCGTCGGGAGACTAGGTCAAGGCTGTGACACTTGACGCTGCCATATGTGGTCATACTAGATTGTGGGAAAATCAATGCCAAAAATCACCATTCGGTCATGAATTGTTAGTTTGTCATCAAAAACCTGAAAATTATAGTCTTGCCCCCATGATCGGCACCGTCGAGAGACCAAGTCGAGGCCGTGACACTTGACGCAACCATATGCGGTCATACTCGGTTGTGGGAAAATTAATGCAAACAACCCCCAGTCGGTCACAAATTGTAAGTTTGTCATCGAAAACTTCCCAATTATAGCCTTGCCGCCATATGCGGTCATATTCAGCGGTGGGAAAATCAGTGCAAACAATCTCCAATCAGTCACAAATTCTTAGTTTGTCATCGAAACTTGCAGATTATAGTCTTACCCCCATGAATGGCACCGTCGGGAGACCAGGTTGGGGCTGTGACACTTTGCGCGGCCATATGTGGTCATACACGATTGTGGAAAAATTAGTGGAAACAAGCCCTAGCCGGTCACGAATCGTAAGTTTGTCATCGAAAACTTGCCGATTATAGCCTTGCCCCTATTAACGGCACCGTTAGGAGACCAAGTTGGGGCTGTGGCACTCGGCGTGACCATATACGGTCATACTCGGTCGTGGGAAAATCAGTGCAAACAATCCCTAGACTATCACAAATTGTCAGTTTATCGCCAAAAACTTGACGATTATAGTCTTGCCCCCTTGAACGGCATCGTCGGGAGACTAGGTCGAGGCTGTGGCACTTGTCGCGACCATATGTGGTCATACTCGGTCGTGGAAAATCAGAGCAAACAATCCCTAGTCGGTCACGAATTCTTAGTTTGTGATAAAAACTTGCAGATTAAAGCCTTACCCCCATGAACGGCACCGTTAGGAGACCAAATTAGGGCCGTGACACTTGACGCAGCCATATGCGGTCATACTTTGTTGTGGAAAATCAGTGCAAATAATCCTAAGTCGGTCACGAATTCTGAGTTTGTCATCAAAACTTGCAGATTATAGTCTTGCCCCTAAGAACGACACCGTCAAGAGACCAGGTCGGGGCCGTGCCACTTCGCCCAACCATATGCGGTCATACTCGGTCGTGGGAATATCAAAACAAACAATCCCCAGTCGGTCACGAATTCTTAGTTTGTCATCAAAACTTGCCGATTATAGTCTTGCCCCCATGATCGGCACCGTCGGGAGATAAAGTTTGGATCGTGGCACTTGGTGCGACCTTATGCAGTTATACTCGGTCGTGCAAAAATTGGGGCAAACAAGCCCGAGTCGGTCACAAATTGTCAGTTTGTCATCGAAAACTTGTCGATTATAGTCTTGCCCCCATGAACGACACCGTCGGGAGAACACTGCCTTGTCCATATGTGGTCTTACTTGGTCCTAGGAAAATCAGTACAAACAATCCCCAGTCGATCCCGAATTGTCAGTTTGCCATCAAAAACATACCGATTATAGTCTTTCCCCCATAAACGACACCGTCAGGAGACCAGGTTGAGGCTGTGGCACTTGCCGCAACCTTATGTGGTCATACTCGATCGTGGAAAAATCAGTGTAAACAATCCCCAGCTTGTCACGAATTGTCAGCTTGTCATCGAAATTTGCAAACAATCCCCATATGGGGTCATACTCGATCGTCAAAAAATCAATGCAAACAATCCCCAGTTGGTCACGAATTATCAGTTTGTCATCAGAACTTGTAAATTATAGTCTTACCCCCATGACCAACACCGTTGGGAGATAAGGTTGGGGCCATGGCTCTTGGCGCGGCCATATACAGTTATACTCGGTCGTGGGAAAATTAGGGCAAACAAGCCCCAGTTGGTCACGAATTGTCAGTTTGTCATTGAAAACTTGCGGATTACAATCGCGCCCCCATGAACGGCATCGTAGGGAGACCAGGTCGGGGCCGTGGCACTTGACATGATCATATGCGATCATACTCAGTCTTGGGAAGATCAGTGCAAACAAGGCCCAGTCGGTCATGAATTGTAAGTTTGTCATTGAAATTCGCAGATTATAGCCATGCCCCCATGACCGGCACCGTCAAGAGACCAAGTCGGGGCCGTGGAACTTACCACGGCCATATGCGGTCATACTCGGTCACATGAAAATCAATCCAAACAATCCACAGTAGGTCACAAATTGTCAGTTTGTCATCGAAACTTGCAAATTATATTCTTGCCCCCATGAACGGCAACGCAGGGAGACCAAGTCGAGGACGTGGCACTTCACGCGACCATATGCGGTCATACTCGATCATGGGAAAACCAATGCAAACAATCCCTAGTCGGTGACAAATTGTCAGTTTGTCATCGAAATTTGCAGATTATAGTCTTGTCCTTATGACTGGCGTCACTGGGAGACCAGGTCGGGGCTGTGGCACTTGGCTCGGCAATATGTGATCATAGTAAGTCGTGGGAAAATCAGTGCAAACAATCCACAGTCTATGACAAATTGTCAGTTTGTCATCGAAACATGCAGATTATAGTCTTGCCCCTATGAACGGCACCGTCGGGCGATCAAGTCGTGGATGTGACACTTGGCGCGGCCATATGCGGTCATACTAGTTCGGGGGAAAATCAATGGAAACAAGTTCTAGTCGGTCATGAATTGTCAGTTTGTGATCGAAAATTAGTGCAAAGAAGCCCCAGTCGGTCACAAATCATAGCCTTGCCCTTTGACTGGCACCGTCGAGAGACCAGGTTGTGGCCGTGGCACTTGGCACGGCCATATGCGCTCATACTCGGTCGTGGGAATATTAGTGCAAACAATCCCCAGTCAGTCACGAATTGTCAATTTTTCGACGAAACTTGCAAATTATAGTCTTGACCCCATGAATGGCAACGAAGGGAGACCAGGATGGGAACGTGGCACTTGGCGCGACCATATGCGGTCATACTCGGTCGTGGGAAAACCAATGCAAACAATCCCCATTTGGTCACAAATTGTCAGTTTGTCATCGAAACTTGCAGATTATAGTCTTGCCCCTATGACCAAAATCGTTGGGAGACTAGGTCGGGTTTGTGGCACTTGGCGCAGCAATATGCGATCACAGTCAGTCTTGGGAAAATCAGTGCAAACAATCCATAGTCGGTCGTCAATTGTTAGTTTGTCCTCGAAACTTGCAGATCATAGTCTTGCCCCCATGAATGACACTGTCGGGCGATCAAGTCGTGGATGTGACACTTGGCGCGGCCATATGCGGTCATACTCGTTCGGGGGAAAATCAATGCAAGCAAGTTCCAGTCGGTCACGAATTGTCAATTTGTGATTGAAAATTAGTGCAAATAAGCCCCAGTCGGTCACAAATTATAGCCTTGCCCCATGACTGACATCGTCGGGAGACCAGGTTGGTGCCGTAGCACTTAGCACGGCTATATGCGGTCATACTCGGTCATGGGAATATAAGTCTAAACAGTCCCTAGTCAGTCACGAATTGTTAGTTTGTCATCGAAACTTGCAGATTATGGTCTTGCCCCCATGAATGGCAACGTAGGGAGACTAGGTCGGGGACGTGGCACTTGGCATGACCATATACGGTCATACTCGGTCGTGGGAAAACTATAGTAAACAATCCCCATTCGGTCAGAAATTGTAAGTTTGTGATCGAAACTTGCAGATTATAGTCTTGCCCCTATGACCGGCATCGTTAGGAGTCCAGGTTGTGGGAATATCAGTGCAAAAAAGCCCCAGTCCGTCACTAGTTGTAAGTTTCTCATCGAAAATTTACCGATTATGGCCTTGCCCTCATGACCAACACCGTCGGGAGACCAAGTTGGGGACGCGGCAATATGCGGTCATACTCGATCATGGGAAAATCAGTGGAAAAAAACCCCAATCGGTCACGAATTGTCAGCTTGTCATCCAAAACTTGCCGATTATAGTCTTGCTCCCATGAACGGCACCGTCGAGAGACCAGGTCGGGGCAGTGGCACTTAGCGCTACCATATGCAGTTATACTTGATCATGGGAAAATCAGTGCAAACAGTCCCCAGTCAGTCAAGAAATGTCAGTTTGTCATCGAAACTTGCAGATTATAGTATTGTCCCCATGACCGGCAGCGTCGAGAGACCAGGTCAGGGTGTCGGGGTCATACTCGGTTGTGGGAAAATCAGTGTAAACAATCCTTAGTCGATCACGAATTGTTAGTTTGTCATAAAAAACTTCCCGATTGTAGTCTTACCCCTATGAACGGCACCGCCGAGAGACCAGGTCGGGGCCATATGCGGTCATACTTAGTCATGGGAAAATCAGTGCAAGCAATCCCTAGTCGGTCACAAATTGTTAGTTTGTCATCGAAACTTGCAGATTATAGTCTTGCCCACATGAACGACACCATCGGGAGACCAAGTCGGGGATGTCGCACTTGACGCTGCCATATGCGGTCATACTCGGTCTTAGGAAAATCTTTGCAAACAATCCTCAATTGGTCACGAATTGTCAATTTGTCATCAAAAACTGGTCAGTTATAGTCTTGCCCCCATGACCGACACCATCGGGAGAACAAGTTGGGGCCGTGGCACTTGATGCGACCATATGCGGTCATACTCGGTCGTGGAAAAATCAATGCAATCAATACCTAGTCTGTCACGAATTGTCAGTTTATCGTCAAAAACTTGACAGTTATAGTCTTGCCCCGTTGAACGGCACCGTCATACTCAATAGTGGGAAAATCAGTGCAAACAATACCCAGTTCGTCACGAATTGTCAGTTTGTCATTGAAATTTGCAGATTATAGTCTTGCCCCCATGACCGGCATCGTCGAGAGACCTGGTCGGAGCCATATGCGGACATACTCGATCGTCAAAAAATCAATGCAAACAATCCCCAGTCGATCGCGAATTGTCACTTTGTCATCAGAACTTGCAAATTATAGCGTTGCCGCCATGACTAGCACCGTTGGGAGACAAGGATGGGGCCATGGCTCTTGGCATGGCCATATACAATTATACTCGGTCGTGGAAAAATCAGGACAAACAAGCCCCAGTCGGTCACGAATTGTCAGTTTGTCATTGAAAAATTGTCGATTATAATCGTGCCCCCAAGACAGGCACTGTCGGGAGAGCAGGTCGAGGCCGTGGCACTTGACGCGACCATATGTAGTCATAATCGGTCGTGGGAAATCAGTGCAAACAAGCCCCAGTCGGTGACGAATTGTAAGTTTGTCAACAAAACTTGCCAATTATAGTTTTGCTCTAAAGAACGGCACCGTCGGGAGACCAGGTCCGGGCTGTCGAACTTGTCGCGGCCCTATGCGGTCATACTCGATCGTGGGAAAATCAGTGCAAACAATCCCCGGTAGGTCACAAATTGTCAGTTTCTCATCGAAACTTGCGGATTATAGTCTTGCCCTCATTACGGGCACCGTCGGGAGACCAGTTCGAGGCCGTGGCATTTGTCGCTGCCATATGCGGTCATACTCGGTAGTGGGAAAATTAGGGTAAACAAGCCCCAGTCGGTCACTAATCGTAAATTTGTCATCGAAAACTTGTCGCGGCCACATGTGGTCATACTGGGTCGTCGGAAAATCAGTGTAAACAATCCCCGGCCTGTCACGAATTGTCAATTTGCCATCGAAACTTGCATGTTATAGTCTTGCCCCCATAAACGGCACTGTTGGGAGACTAGTTCAAGGCCGCGACACTTGGCACTGCCATATGTGGTCATACTAGGTCGTGGGAAAATTAGTGCCAAAAATCCCCATTCGATCATGAATTGTTAGTTTGTCATCAAAAACTTGCAAATTATAGTCTTGCCCCCATGATCGGCACCGTCGAGAGACCAGGTCGGGGCCATGACACTTCACGTGACGATATGCGGTCATACTCTGTAGTGGGAAAATCAGTGCGAACAACCCCCAGTCGGTCACAAATTGTAAGATTGTCATCGAAAACTTGCCCATTATAGCCTTGCCGCCATGACCGGAACCATCAGGGGACGAGGTTGGGGCTGTGGCACTTGGCACGACCATATACGATTATATTCGGTCGTGGGAAAATCAGTGCAAACAATCCCTAGTAAGTCAGAAATTCTTAGTTTGTCGTCGAAACTTGCAGATTATAGTCTTGCCCCCATGAATGGCACCAGAGGGAGACCAGGTCGGGGCTGTGACACTTGGGGCGGTCATATACGATCATACTCGGTCGTGGGAAAATCAGAGCAAACAATCCCCAGTCGGTCACGAATTCTTAGTTTGTCATCCAAACTTGTAGATTATAGCCTTGCCCCCATGAACGGCACCGTCGGGAGACCAGGTTAAGACCGCGATACTTGGCGAGTCCATATGCGGTAATACTGGATCGTTGGAAAATCAGTGCAAACAAGCCCAGGTCGGTCACGAATTTTAAGTTTGTCATCAAAAACTTACCGATTATAGCCTTGCCTCTATGACCGGGACCGTCGGGAGACTAGGTTGGGGCGGTGGCACTTAGCGCAGCCATATGTGGTCGTACTCAGTAGTGGGAAAATCAGTTCAAACAATCCCCAGTAGGTCACGGATTGTCAGTTTGTCATAAAAAACTTGACGATTATCGTATTGCCCCCATGAATGGCACTGTCGGGAGACTAGGTCGGGGTTGTGCACTTGCCTCAACCATATGCGGTCATACTCAGTCGTGGGAGAATCAGTGCAAACAATCCTTAGTCGGTCACAAATTGTCAGTTTGTCATCGAAACCTGCAGATCATAGTCTTGCCCCCATGAACGCAACCGTCGGGAGACCAGGTCAGGGCCATCGCACTTAGCGCGACCATATGCCATCATACTCGGTCATGCGAAAATCAGTGCAAATAACCCCATACGGTCACGAATTCTTAATTTGTCATGAAAACTTGCAGATTATAGTGTTGCCCTTATGAACGGCACCGTCGGGAGACCAATATAAACAAGCACCTGTTGGTCACGAATTGTAAGTTTGTCAACGAAAACTTGTCGATTATAGCCTTGCCCCCATGAGCGGCTCGGTCGGGAGACCAAGTTGGGGCCGTGGCACTTCGCGCGGCCATATGTGGTCATATTCGATCGTGGAAAAATTAGTGCAAACAATCCCCAGTCGGTCACGAATTCTTAGTTTCTCATCGAAACTTGCAGATTATGATCTTGCCACCATGAACGGCACCGTTCGGAGACCAGCTCGGGGCTATGACACTTGGCGCGGCCATATGCGGTCATACACAATTGTGGGAAAATCAGTGCAAACAAGCCCCAGTCGGTCACGAATCGTAAGTTTGTCATCGAAAAGTTGCCGATTATAGCATTTCCCCATGATCGGCACCGTCGGGAGACCAAGTTAGGGCTGTGGCACTTTACGCGACCATATGCGGTCATACTCGATAGTGGGAAAACCAGTGCAAACAATCCCTAGTCTATCACGAATTGTCAGTTTGTTGTCAAAAACTTGATGGTTATAGTCTTGCCCCCTTGAACGGCAACGTTGGGAGATCAGGTCGGGGCTGTGGCACTTGCCACGGCCATATGCGGTCATAATTGGTCGCGATTTTCAAATCAGTGCAAACAATCCCCAGTCGGTCACGAATTCTTCGTTTGTCATCGAAACTTGCAGATTATAACCTTGCCCCTATGAACGGCACCGTCAAGAGACCAGGTTGGGGCCGTGACACTTGGCGTGCCCATATACAGTCACAGTCGATCGTAGGAAAATTAGTTCAAACAAGCCCCAGTAGGTCACGACTTGTAAGTTTGTCATCGAAAACTTACCGTTTATAGCCTTGTCCCCATGACCGGTGCCGTCGGGAGACCTGGTCGGGGTCGTGGCACTTGGCGCGGCCATATGTGGTCATACTCAACCGTTAAAAAATCAATGCAAACAATCCCCAGTTGGTCACGAATTGTCACTCTGTCATCAAAACTTGCAAATTATAGTCTTGCCCCCATGACCGGCACCGTTGGGAGACAAGGTTGTGGCTGTGGCTCTTGGCGCGACCATATGCGGTTATACTCAGTCGTGGGAAAATTAGGGCAAAAAAGCACCAGTCGGTCACGAATTGTCAGTTTGTCATCAAAAACTTGCCGATTATAATCGTGCCTCCATGAACGGCACCATAGGGAGATCAGGTCGGGGTTGTGGCACTTGGCATGGTCATATGCAGCCATACTCAGTCGTGGGAAAATTAGCGCAAACAAGGCCCAGTCGGTCATGAATTGTAAGTTTGTCATTGAAATTTGCAGATTATAGTCACGCCCCCAAGATCGGCACTGTCGGGAGACCAGGTCGGGGCCGTGGAACCTACCGCGGCAATATGCGGTCATACTCGATCGTGGGAAAATCAGTGTAAACAATCCCCAGTGGGTCACGAATTGTCAGTTTGTCATTGAAACTTGCGGTTTATAGTCTTGCCCCCATGATCGGCACCTTCGGGAGACTAGGTCGAGGCCGTGGCATTCGTCGTGGGCATATGCGGTGATAATTGGTAGTGGGAAAATTATTGCAAACAAGCCCCATCCAATCACCAATTGTAAATTTGTCATCGAAAACCTGTGGTGGCCACATGTGGTCATACTGGGTCGTCGGAAAATAAGTGCAAACAATCCACGGTCTGTCCCAAATTATCAGTTTGTCATCAAAACTTGTATGTTATAGCCTTGCCGTCATAAACAGCACCGTCGGGAGACTAGGTCAAGCCCGTGGCACTTGGCATTGCCATATGTGGTCATACTACGTCGTGGGAAAATCAGTGCCAAAAATCCCCATTCAGTCACGAATTGTTAGTTTGTCATCAAAAACTTGCAGATTATAGTCTTGCCCCTATGACCAGCACCGTCTAGAGACTTGGTCGGGGCCGTGACTTTTAGCGTGGCCATATGCGGTCATACTCTGTCTTAGGAAAATCAGTGCAAACAAGCCCCAGTCCGTCACAAATTGTAAATTTGTCAACGAAAACTTGCCCATTATAACCTTGCCGCCATGAATGGCACCGTCGGGGAACCAGGTTGGGGT
>JAOQMP010049298.1:0-11048 GCA_027563575.1 Erythroxylum pedicellare | reverse complement strand
AAAGTGAGTATCTTAAGCATTTTTGTATCAATAAACACTAAGTGTAAATGATTAAAAATATCAACAATTAAACACATATTAATTTCCCCCATACTTAGCTTTTGACCGTCCTCGGGCAAAACATCAAAATTAAGCTCATTAACCCAAAACATTGACTCAATTTTCATATTTTTCCAAGACTATATAATCTTAAACAAAGATGAATAACTTTCAAAAATCATAATAAGAAATCAACATTCCAAACTTTTACTCATGATTAATCAACATTCATCATCTTTAAAAACTGAGCAATCTAATGGTAGACTCAGAAAATGTATTTAACCAAAATATATCATTGGGTACACTCAACACCATTCATGATCATGAAAATCCATAACTTTGCATATCATTTCATTTCTCCATCACTAATGCTCATATGAAAAATCACGATCGTGCACCCGAAGGTTTTCCTAAACCTAAACATGTTTTATTCTTTTGGCCATAACTTTGTCATCCGACCTCCAAATGACTTGATTTTTAAAGCAATAGATTCCTAAAAAATTCCTATATCTCTCCATAAAAATTCGTAGCTTTTGGTGTTGATGTGGAAAATATTGATAGAAAGAAAGTGAGGGTCTTGGTTGGAAGAGAATGAATTGGTTATGAACATAATTTGGCTTTTTATGCGTATCTTGAGCTATAGAGCTCCAAATGAGATGATTATTGTTTAAAAATAAGCTAGAGATATGAAGCTACAATTGTTTTGAAGAAGTCAAGTTGTGATTTTAGCGTCTAACTAGTGGGGGCTTCCCCCTTGTGAAAGGCGTATCCAGATGTTAGTTAGGACATCGGGCGTGTGTCTCGCGAGGGCGGGGTGCCCAACATTTTCCCTATATATTTACCCATCTTGTTTACTAAAACACACATATATGCACTCATCTCTCCTTCTTCTTAAGAGACAAAAAACACTACACCTTCTCTCCTTTATCTACCATATGCATATATACTTTTGATCAATCACGCACCTTTTTTATTTATCCATATAGAATGTGCAATTTCTTTTCAAGATAGACACCTTTACACTTTCTTTCATTTTGTCATATATATATTTGGTCAGTTCTGCATCTGTCTGTTTTCTTTTTCACTCACAGAGACAGTTCCTACTTTAACCTTTGGAATGCATCGAAGCTGGTGGAGAAGGCATTAACCTTAAGGTCAGATCTCGTTGTCCTGATACATCGTTGAGGGGGAATTTCTAAATTAGGGAAGTGATTTTTCAAGATGCCTTGCGTTCAGAGAAGTTATTTCAATTTTATATTATTACTTTTTTGTTAACATTTTCCTCTTTGCCTCCTCCGATCTTGAATCTTACCCTACCATTTTCTTGTTAGTTTATGCCTTACAATTAATCACTTTGGTTGTAGTTTAATGACAAAATAATTTAAAGGCATTCTTTATCTTATACATGTTTAAATGTACATGGTAAAGTCCATGAGATAATTATATATTGCAAATAAAATTATAATGAGATTATAATTATGAGATTCATATTGTATTTATGAATTATCTGAAAATTGTTCCTAGTCATTGTTTTATTAAGACTGGACATTAATAGAACGTAAAAGGCTAACATACGTTATATTTTTCCTTATAAAGAAAGTAATCATTCTCATAGGTTAAAGTATGGAGATACTTCAACAAACATGTTAGTGCTTATTAGAGAACAAGTTTGCTGAACATATTCGATAAGAGAAATCTAATTGGAACATTACTTTTATGTCTATAAAATTCTCATTGTGATGATTGTATAAGTGATCTTTTGACTTGAGGTCTTCAAAGTTATCTTGCATAGGGATTACTATGTTTTGATAATACTTATGACCTATTTAATCATGGGTTGTTTAATCAGTAGTCATTGGATATAACATGAACTATATAGAGGTAATTATATGATCAAAATAAGATTCATCACTATAAAGTAATAAGGGAGAACGTTCCATTGGTCTCGATTGGTATTGATTCAAGAAATCCTTGGCCAAGGTAGAATGACGTTTTGTAAATAATTTACAGATGTCATTAATTGAATCAATAACTAATGGCATAGAACTAATATGATTGAACTCAAAATATGGTAACTATTAATTACATATTCTATGTCTAATCAGAACATTGTATGATGAAATAATTGAATTATATGGAAAAATCATGCATGGAAAGGTTGGTCAAAATTACTTTGACATTCTTATATATTTGGGTGGTCATGATGCGTTGCTAGATGCCAATCTTGATCTATGATTATAAATTGCTTAATTGGAGAATTAAAGATAAATTAAAAGGAGTTCTAATTTATCTAATTCTAATTATAATTTAATGAAAGGACCTGTCCTAGAGTTCTCCTTCCGGAACCCGAGTAGAGCCATCCCAGTAGCCCTCTAATCTATATCTGACTCGATTGAAGGGTTCCCACAAAGTTATGTCGTTCAATTATTTAAATCCTTTTATCCTTTAATAATTAAAAGTGAGGAAAGTAGTGGGAAAATTTTGTTTTAATTCATTTTATTGAAAATTTTGACAGCATAACGATTGTATTTTGACATTCCCAAAATTTTCAAAAGCCCTGTAAAATTTCAAAACACTTTTATATTTACACCAATTTCTCAACTACAAATTTTGGACTTCAAGTTCATTCATAAGCAACCCCAAACAAATAATTCGCAACAATCACTACAATAAACTTTAAAATGTTAAAACATTTTTATGCATTTGATTTAAAAGCCTTTATAACATCCATTTTTTACAAAAATGTAAATATCAAAATGACACAAGCAGAGCAGCACCTAATGATACAACTAATCCTACGACGGAGTCCCAATTACTGCAACACATGTATGCATACCTTAGGTAGTTTGCTTAAAAACATAGAAATAAGGGTAAGATAAATGAGCTCAGTGAGTGTAATCAGTTTACAAAAAATGGAACTTTTTAATAATAACATAAGTGTAATATTCCCATACAATCATAAAGTTCATAATAAAGCATTTTCCTTAACAATTTATCCGTGCATCATAACAATTGGTACTCAAATAACATTTCGTAAAACACAATTTCAACTTTTATGAAACATTATTTTGAAAGCCTTTTTTTCAAAATTAAACTCATCATATAAAAGTTTCCAGTTTCCATTTTTCTTTTTCCTTAAGCAATAAACAATGGTAGCAATAAGTTTTATTAAAATTTTATAGTGAAAATAAGTCATCCACTAGAATTAGTACCATACGGTGCCCCTCAAATCACCTTTAACATAGATAGTGGTTGCAAATGACTTTCCTTAGTCAATATAGCGCACCACTAGTATCTTTACCATATAGTACATTTAGCCTAAAGTCACGGAGTTGGTCCTACATCATTTACCCGTAACAGGTCAACTGCTATATACTGGTAGTCATAGAGTTGGTTCTGCATTACTTACCCGTAACAAGTAATAGAGTTGGTTTTACATTGCTTACCCATGACTGGTTATCCACTATTTACGGAGCTGGTTCTATATCGCTTACCTATAATAGGTTAACCACTATAAATATACCGGTATAATAACATGCATATAGCCTAGTGATGTACTATAGCCAAAAGAAACTCTTACATTTATGACTCATCTTATTTTCTAAATCAAGTACTATAGCCTAACAATATTCACTTGTAAAATATTATTTGCATAAAACTCAGCATAATTATTCATTTCATGATGACATGAAAATCATTTGCATAAACTCAACTTAAAGTACACTCACAACATACTAGTCTCCATAAATAGAAACCATTTCCATGAAATCAATTTAAAAGAATACTTACATGTCATCAATCCTTTCGCAAAGAATTTAGTCCTATAAAATAATTAAAATACACTCGCACTTTGCTAGTTTCCTTTTCACCACTTTGAAACCCTTCAGTTGGCTTCATTTTTCAATCTAAAAACCTAATATGAATACATTCATCTCCTTAATACATTTTCCAATCAAATATACCATAAACCATATCAACTTCATTACTTTCCATAGACACTCCATATACTAAAATTTCTCCAAATAATAACATAACACTTCATTTAATAATTTCAATACCACAAATACACTTAATGACCATCCTTAATTACATTCATTTGATCATTACATCATAATCATGCTTTTATACCAAAAATGTCTTTAAGGCTAAACTTTAACATATTATACATTAAACTCTTCCAATTCAATTCCATTGGATTTTTAACACTTAAAAATCAATCTAAATTCACTTCCATGACATTTTAGTATACACATATAGGCCGTAAAACGTCATTTACAATGTTTTTACAAAATCAAGCTCTCTAGGCCGAATTTCAACCAAAACCAGTTCCAAATCAATTATTTTTCATTTCTTTACTTCATTAGCATTAAAATAATGCTATGAACATCATAAAACATCAAAATAGAATTTTGAATCATAACACATTAAAAACCCTAACCTTTTTCGAAAACTCATCTAATAATTTCCATAGTTTTTCTTTCATTATTTCATCATTAAACTACCTTCCTAAAGCCATTCATTACATGTAAATCATCAAATAACAACATAAGACACTTTATGCAATAGATCTCAACTTTGATCAAGTTTGACCAAGGTCCCATACACTTGATTCACGTGATTTTCTTCTCCCAATTACTTCTAATGTAATAAATCCTTAATATTAAATTCACACCATCAAAACCAAATCTAACCTATAACCTAACAAATCACATTTTCAAAAAGATTAGTAAGCTTACCAACCCATTTTCTTCTTCTTCTTCATTTGAATGACTATGGAACTTTATTGGATTCTTGATTGGAGGTAGAAGAGCATGAAAAATAGTTTGGATCACTTCACTTTGGCTTAGCCGTAGCTCTCTCTTCTCCTTTCTGTTTTCTTCTCTTTTTTCTCTCTTTCTCTACAATTCTCTCATCAATGGCCAGCTACCAACATTTAAAGAAGATGAAGACTTTGTTTAATTACAAGTTTGCCCCCCATTTCCATTATAGTTACACCTTTATACTTAATAACATCTTATAATTATAACTTTACCAAAATGTCTCATATTTACACTTTTAACTATGTCACTTGTCACCATTTAATTGGTTCTCTCTTAATGACTCATCAATTTACTAACTTCTTGTAAAAATACCAATTTGGCCTTTAATGAATACAAAAGGACCAAATTGCCCTTTAATGCATTTAATTCACCAACTAACTAAATTAAATCCGAAAAATATTTCACAACTGTCGTATCATCAAATTGACCATAAAATACTCTAATTAGGGTCAATATTTGTTGAATGGAAGCTTATAAAAATTTCGAATGGGTTTAAAATCATCAATATCTATTATTTTCCAAAAAGGGCATTTTAACCCTAAACTTTCGGAACTCCCAAAATTCATCAAATTGGGCTTATTTTCGATCTATTTTAGTATCATTAGACTCTAATACCTATTTCAGGAAATTTTCAAGTTCTCGAGATTGGGTCCCCAAAATTACTATTCAAGTGAAAATACTATTCACCCAGATTCACTATATTCACTAAAATCATCCGAATTTCATTCAAAAGTGTCACTTAAATACTCAAAGCTCATTTTGGGGCTTTTAAAGCTCATTCGGACTCATTTCGTAGCTTTTTAGAGTTTTCAAAAATTTTCTACTAAATTTCTGGTTGAGTCTAGAACCATATTTGGTCTATCCGTGATCACCATTACAACCTTAATAATATTTTTAAATGCTTAAATTACTCTAATATACCATAAATAGAGCATACTTTGTAAAATGCATATACAACACATTACAGTACAATAATCGAACAATGATATTACATTTATAATCATTGCCAATATATTTGTGAATCTAATAATAGGCCTCACATTAAGCATTGGTTGAAGAGAGAAAAGTTATTTTGATCAAGTTCGAGTTGATTGTAAAGTTTGAGAAACTTTATGATTAAATATGAGAAATTTAATAAATAAAGATCAATATGACATACTGAATTTTATTTTAGTATAATTAGTATTTAATTACAAATATTTGTAATTCTAATTAAAGTTTAATTGAAATTAGAATTTAATTTCAATTAAAAATACTAAAATGTCTAAAACCTATTATGAATAGGCTTAAACTCTATAAAGCTAGTACTTCTTGCTTAACCTTCTGTGTGAGAGCTACAGATTTCTCTCAACTTGTTCTATGGATACCGTTAGAGGTCAGAAACTTGTACAGCTACGATGGTTCAGATGAAATAATTTTAAAAATAGTTCGATGGATACGACAAGAATATGATTAAGCTTCAGAATAAAGTACAAATTAAGATTCCACTTTATTGTGATTTTTTGTATTAATCATTTTACATAATTAAAATGAACTTGGTTTTTGGTAAATGAAAACACAAAAAGTTTTATAATTATTCCACTACGACCGCAATAAGATCCTATACCAATTTCCCAATAGTAGTATAAAGGATTATTTTAATTCTATAATTTGATTAAATTTGCTTTATTGTCATTGAAATGATTAATCAAAAGAAAGTTAAGGATAGAACACCTTATGCATATTCTGGAATTTGTGGTTCTGAAATTGTTTTTATTAAATCACAAGAATGTCTTACCACATTCTTTCTTTTACTCTTCGGTTCTGGAAAATATTGAGATTGTAATTACCTTTGAAAAATCAGATTATACCCTATCCTAGATATTGTATTTTGCATATGTTGCTTGCGTTTGTATTTGTGTTTTATGGGTACTAGAATTCTAAAATTTAATAAGCATCTATTACTTGCTCTGCTTGTGTTTGTTCTGGTTGACTTTTGCATTTGTTGGGCGATTAAGTTTCTGAATAAAACCACCAGTGACTTGTACCTCCACTGGTGAAGCAGGATTTGCCTGCAACTGATGGAGCAAGGTGACCAACGTGATGGCAACATCATGAGTACCCACAAAACATGGCTGCACAAATGGAAGGAGATGTTAGAAAGCAACTAGAAAGGAGTAAACCCGGTGCATCGATTAGGAAACTCTTAAGTCTGAGAAAACAATGGGACGTGTGTACATAATGGAATCGTGTTCGCTTCAGACGCTACCAACATAAGGGTTTTTCCCACCCTTGTTAATTGGATTTTTATGTTTTTAAAAGTCTTAATTTTAATTAAATTAATTTAATGGAGATTAAATTTGTTTATATTCCTAACAAAATTGAAAAGAGTTTTTCTAAATGTTTGAAAATTGTTTTCAAGAAGTTATTTTTATTACGGATACTTTGAGATTTTTGTTTAATTTTTCAAAGAGTTGAATTATTAAATTAAATGAATTATAAAATCAGTAATTAGAATTAAGCCAATATTTAAAAGAGTTATCTTTCATAATTAGTTAATGTTAGATAATTAATATAATGAGATTGTATTAATTAAGATGAGATCTTAGTTTTAATTATTTTTCTTAATATGATTAAGATTGATAATTATATTGATTTCTAATTAATTTAAGAAAAGTAGTTTCTAAAATTAGAAATGATTTGTCCCAATTAGATTGAAATTAATTAATTAAACTCTTTAAAATTAAGAAAAGTGTTTTCTTAAATAATTAAGAAAGGTGTTTATTAATTAAATTTATTTATTTCAAATTTGATTGAGATAAATTAAATTTATGATTCTATTTGTTTAGAGAATTATTATTCTAGTTATTTAGAAATTGTTTCTTTATTTATAAATAATAAGTTTCTTGATTTTAGAAAATTTATTTTCTTAATTAAAATTGGAAAAATATTTTCATTTATTAATTAAAAATGTGCTTTTGAATTTTTGTTAGAGGGATGTGAGAGTTTCTCCCCAGCTGGTGGACTTCGTAGCTTCCATGCATCTTATACACACCTCGAGTTTGTACTAATCGGCACCTCGTCCCTACTTGATTCGTCGTTGTTTGCTCGCTTTCTTCTGTTCATAAACACAGTTGTTTTCCTTAAAACCATGTTGTTTGCTCAACCTCCCGGCCTTGTTTTTACTAGGGGCATCTTGGTATTTTTTCCTTACTTCACACATCTCGCCTCTTTCCATTTCCCTTTATTGTTAACAACTTTTTAAACATCCCACTTGCCAAACCTGTTTCATTCCTCTTTGAGTTATTGTTACTCTATTGTCTCCAATCCACTGGCAAAACCGATAGCCAACCAATAAAGAAGTTGGAACCAATTTGTGGATACGCAACAAGTCTCTATCCTATCCTTTTCACCTCTTAAAGAGATAGAAGGGAAGTTAATGGTCTGCCCTGAAATGACTATCTTAGAAGAAGGAGCCAGAAGTTGGGAAGCCAATTTTGTTGGTTATTTCTTTGATCAAAGGCCTTCATTTCCAATCATCAATCAATGGGGTTTACAGAATTGGAAGAGCAAAGGTTTGGTAGATGTTACCTTAACTGAAGACAATCTTATTCTCTTTACATTCACATTAACTTCACTAGCTAATAAGATACTTGAGGAGGGAATATGGCATGTAAGGAATTAACCCCTCTTTTTGTAAGCTTGGTAGCCAATTTTGAGCTTGGAATATATCAAAATTCAAAGTTTCCCTCTTTAGATTAACTTTCATGGAATACCTCTTAAGTATTGGACTACACAAGGCCTTAGTGCCTTAGCTAGCTTCATTGGAAAGCCCTTTTATATGGATGGAAACACAGCCAAAAAGAGGAGAATTGAATATGCTCGCATATGTGTTAGTGTGGAAATGTCTATGGAGCTTCCAACTAAAGTTCCTATTATGAGGTTGGGTGAAGGTAACAAGCTTTATGAAGATACTGTTGCAATTTCCTATCAATGGACCCCCCTAACATATCATATGGTAACGTATGGAAAGCTAAAATCCATCTCTTTAAACTCGAACTTATCATGAATTGATGAATTTTGAAAATACAAATGAAGTACCAACTGTTATCACTCAATGTTTCCATGATAATGTAACTTCAATGACTGTTGATGATTCTCCTATCACTAATGGTTTGTGTACCATCAAATTGGCTAACACTAAACCATCTTATGAGCAAGAACAACTTAAGATGAACACAAATATATTGCTAGAGAGTTTTGCCCACCATTCATTAATACATGCAAAAGGTAATTAGACTTTTTAATCAGTTTATCAAACAAATGGTCCAGATGCTTTAGAGGGATCTTCATAATTTTTTCTTCCAGTGAAACTCCCAAAATCTTGTCGGTAGATTCTAATCTTCTTGTCACTAATTAGACCATTAATGTAGTCCCTTCTAGTGATACCAACCCCCTCTAATACTCACAAAACCGATGGGTGTAAAAACTAATTATGAAGAACCTAAAGACCAATTCATCATGGTGGAAAGAAGAAGATACCAAAGGAACAAGGGTAAAGGCTCCAAAAGTAATTTTTAATATGTCCATTATAGTTTGGAATGTATGTGGATTAAATTGCCCTGTTAAGCAAGTTGCATTAAGGGATTTTGTCTTAAGGGAAAAGCCTCTAGTCGTAGGGTTCCTTAAAAAGATAGTCTAAAAATTTTTGTAAGCTGAATATTTTAGGGGCTAAATGGAAAATTCTTTCCAATCACTCTCATCATCACTATAAAAGAATTATCATATGTTATAGAGAGGATACTACTCGAATGGATGTTCTCAATACAACTAATCAGGTTATGCATCTTTATTCACATTTCTTGCAAGAGAAAACTGATATCCTAATCACATTTACATATGCTAGTAACTTCGAGTTTTATAGGAAGGATTTATGGAACAACTTAATCCATTTCAATAGCAATATAAACAAACTATGGATGTTATATGATGATTTCAATTGCATTATGTACAAATCTAAAGATCAAGGTTATTACTAACAAATAAACTTCTCAGATGATTTCCATGAATATGTTGAGAAGCTAGTAACAACAAATTTGAAGTAAATTGGACACTAATTCTCTTACTCCAGCAATCAAAACTCTACTAGGTTTATAAGGGAGAAATTAGATCAAGCTTTTATCAATGCTCCTATCATCATTGAGGAGTTATTCTAGAAGGCTACCAGGTTTTTTTCATTTTAGATTCAATAAATTTTTGACTAACGAAACTGTTTTTTTGGATGCTTATAGAATGGGAGCTAATGATACTTATAGGGGAACTAAACAGTTTGTTTGTCTTCAAAAACAAAAGAGTATAAAAAAGGAACTTAAGCGATTCAATTCTTTAAGAGGATCTAATATTGATGATGCTTTAATAAAGGTAAAAAAATGAGCTCATTAATATCTAGAAACTTTTTGCAATCTCTCCACAAGACCCAATTCTACTTTCCAAGGAAAAGTTAGCCCTATCCTATCATATGAGGGGTAGCTAGCAATCATTCCTCCTTCGTTCTGCAAACAGAAAGAGTTAATTAGTTCAAACTTGGTGACAAATGTACCAAATATTTCTTCAATACCATCATAACTAGAAGGAACTGAAATAGGATCAGCTCAGTTACAATCATATGGGAAAACAGTTGCAAAATTATAATGATATCCAAAAGGAAGTTGTAAGGTATTTATCTTCTTTTTTTGATACTTCAAAATGTAGCCTTTGTATTGACCTTACAAGTATAATCACTAAGAAGATCACTTAGGAGGATTGTATACTTCTCACTAAACTAATAGAAGTTAAGGAAATTGAGGATATTGTCTTCAAGATGGATGGTATGAAAGCTCCTAGACTAGTGGGCTAAATGGTTTCTTTTCCCAAAAATCTTATAATATCATTAGGACTTATGTGAAACAAGTTTTTCATGAATTTTTCATCAATGGAAATCTTCTTATGGAAATTAATAGAACTTTCCTATGTTTAATTCCCAAAGGTACTCACCCTTCCTTTTTCAATGAGTTCAGGCTCATTGCTTGCACCAATTTTCTATACAAAATCATATCCAAGATTCTTGCATCTCGATTGAAAAAGGTACTCACTCCACTTATTAGTGATAACCAAAGTGCCTTCATATATAATAGACAAATTGGTAACAATATTCTTATTATTCAAAAACTG